>VYZW01008108.1:332291-386364 GCA_013401315.1 Balaeniceps rex
GCCGCTCCAGCCGCGGCAGCAGGTCGATCATGATGTGCATGGTGCAGGCGACGAGGAACACCATGAGGATCAGCACCCGGAACTTGCGGACCAGGAGCATTTTCATGGCCGGGGCGGCTAATAAATTACCGGGGGAGGGGGAGGGAGCGGAGGCGGCGGGGTCGGTCGGGAGCGCTTTCGCGGAAAGAGCCCGGGCGGGCGTGGGTCTTCCAGCCCCCCCCCGGGGCTTTGGCTTTCTCCTTTCGGGTCGGGAAGCGAGCGATCAAGTCAATAAAGTTATTTCCATAGGCGCCGAGAAATAAACAGGCTAAGAACAATAGGTCCTCATTTCTCAGTATCATCAAGAACTTAGGAGGGGGAGGGAAAAAAAAAATAAAAGGAAAAAAAAAAATTGAAAAAAGGAGCTCCGGACCGAGCCTTTAAAATCAATAGGAAAACAATGCCAGCGGCATTGCAATATATAAAGCCATCTGTTCACGATTTCTCTCTCTTTTTATTACAGGGATCACAACAAATAGGGAAAACTGGTTCTTGAAGAGAAACCGGCATCAGACACTAGCTCTGATTAAATAAAATTTAAAAAAGACGGGGAGGAGGAAGGGGGAAGAATAATATTAAGAAAACCTGTATGGAAAGGCGAGAGAAGAAAAAAAATCATCCATAATATTTGGCTGTGCTGGAAACGCTGACTCCCTTCCTTTGAATTTGACCAGTGATGCAGCAGAAGCGCTCTCCCGCTCGCTCTCGCTCCCTGTCTTCTCTGAGACTGTTTAAGAACATTAGCTGGAAAATAATTTTCTTAGAGCGGTTCCAGTTTCTTCATCCATCGCGTCCAGTGCTTGGGAGAGATTAATATGTTCAACTGAGATCAAGTCTGGGTGGCTGCTGTATCCGAGCTGAGCTTTTGCTTTGGCTTGGGTTGGTTTTTTTGGCTGCAAAACTGTCTGATGGCACAACTGCAACATAAAGGTTAAATATGGCACAGAAAAAAAAAGAGGGGGGGGGAGGATTAGAGGAAAGAAACTAATAGAAATCAGTAGAGGTTCTTTTTAGCAAAGAGGTCCCGTCTTTGATCTCTGCTGGGTCTTACAGATCTGCCTTTTAGAGAGAGAGAGAAAGGAAGAGAGAAGGGGGGAGAGAAGGGGAGAGGGGGGAGAGATCTTTGGCAGGTGCAGAGTGAAAACCTCTTTCAGCTACACTGAATTCTGGAGACTGGTTGGACTCGTAGCTCTGCAGCTCCAGCTTTCAGTGGGTGTGTTAAATATTATGAGCGAGCCATGATTCCTGCCTTCCTCACGTCATAGTTAGGAGATTGGCTAAATAAATGCTACAGTGATAGTAACAGGAAAACCTCAACCAAAAGCTTTTTTTTTTTTTCCCCTCCTCTCCTCCCGCCTTCCCACCGCCCTTTTCATTCTACTGCAGCTCCAACTGGGGCAAGGAGAGGGCGTCTGTTCCACAAAGGTTTGCAAAATAAAAAAAATAAAAATAATAAAAAAAAATAAAGTGGTAGCGGAGAGAGGAATCTGCGCTAATAGCATTGCAAAGTATAAGCGCGGTCTGCGTGCCCAAGCTGGGAGCAGCGATTCTGCTCCGTCATTGTCTGGGCTGGAGAGCGGCCGCTGCCCGCGCCCCTCGCGCCCAGCCCCTCGCCGCAGCAAGGTCAACACGGAAAGCTGCGTGCTCTGCTTCCTCCGGAGGAACAGACTTTATTTTTAATCTGAGATCCTGTGGGCTGTGATAATCCATGAGCGTGCTGCGGGGTAATCTGCCCTCTCTCCTGCTGCCGTTGGCCGCCCAGTTGGCTCTGAGGCTGGGTGGCCTAATGGCTAATGGAGCTGGTGGTTCAGGGGCCAGGGCAGCCTCTGGAGTCCAGCGAGTGCTGTTGATAGTTGTCTAAGGTTGAGGGCAGTCTGGAGGAAGGAACAAGCCACTCCAATGGTCTTCAGGTGATCAGGCAGTGGTGCTCTGGGCTGCTGATTTTGTCTTTGGGTGCGGGGTCCCCTGGATTTTATGGTCCTTAGCAGGGCTCAAACAGTTGTCAAGTGGGGCTGCAGTAGGAATGAGAAAGGTAATGTGCTTCTGCCTACCCACCACCACCTTTCCACAGAATCATCTCAACGCTGGTCGTGCTGGCCCATTTTTCCCTGCATTAAGCAACATTAAAGTATTTCTTTCCCCCCAAGAGTATCCCCCCCCTCCCCCGGCTCCATCCAGCACTGTTCCCTCACTGGGTGCTTCTGCAGAGCCTTGTGCTCTGCACTCCCCTGAAGCACATCCATGCACTGTTACAGTGTCACCATGTTTTGCACAAGGGAAGTCGCTGCTTTTCCAATGGGAAAAAAAGGCTGATAAAAAAAAAAGAGCTGACAGGGCCATGATCCTATGGACTGCTCTGTACCTTTACCGAGGAACAAGACTTGCTGTCCTAGGGGGACCTCTTAGTACCAGAGTTCAGAGGTACAGCTCATTGTAGATGCAGCACTTTCATTCCCGTGGAAGCCATTACGTCACCCTGGATCCTTCAAGTACAGGTGTACTTAATCATAGCAGAACATTTTGCTGTGGAGCCAGAGGCAAGGCTTTCCATCTTTTTCCACTTTTTCACCAAGATCAGCTCAGTCAAAGGGCGCCTAGTCAGGTGACTATGAGGACAGAGTAGCCCTGGTTCCTTGTATGCCATTGCCTCCCACCACTGCTCAATAGCAAGCCTGTATGGTTCTGCTTGGGATATTGAGTTCAGTTCATAAGTTAACCACCTCTCTATGCAGTGAGCTAAAATTCAGCTTATTTTAACCAAGTTTAGCAAGTTGGCCTTTTAGGTCCATCAGGAAGAGCCTTCCAGTTTTGGTTCAACTGGGGAACCCGCCGCTGCTGGAAGGGGATCTGATGTGTGATGGGGGTGCAGCATGAATGGCATGTGGAAGACTGTTTGTTTTGGGGTTTTTTTTTGCCTGCCTGTGGCTACAGCCTTTCTCTGGCTGAGCTTCTGGTGCTGTCTCTTAGGGAAGTCAGCTGAGCTGGATTATCAATCAAGCCCAAGGAGACAAAAGGAGGCAGGTGGAAGCTAGAGCCTGTGCCTCAGGGAGTGGAGTGATGGAGGAGAGCAGCCGAAGCCAGTGCTCCAGGAGGGGTGAGTGCAGGGTATGCAGTTCCCTATGTGTATCACTTATATTCCCTTTGTTGTGGATTTTTTAAGGGGTTCTGGGTGAGGTGCTTGTAGCACTTCATGTAAGGATAGATAATATGACACATTATCTGCTTTAGCGTGGCACAATAGGGTTTGTAGGTTACAGGTTCTAGCTACATGGATTTTTTTCTTAGTGTTTGACCTATGAAAGCTGAAGGCTATAGTATTGGATGGGGGATGAGCCTTAACAGGTATGTTGAAGAGAGTTGCAAACTACTTAAATGAGTTCTTTAAGTTCAGGTTGTTTGAATACACCTATTGCTTTGCAGTAACAGAACATTGTGTCAAACATGTTGTAACTCCATGTGCAAGAGTTATACAATGAAAGTGAGGCAACTAAATGTAATTAATTACATGGTCTTCAGAAGGTGAAGTAGCAGTATTGTGAACAAGTAACTGATTCCTTGAAAGTACATTTTTTTTGTTCTCATCAGTATGACCTTTGGTGCATATTGGCTGTCCACTTAAGTATGGTTTCATCTAAATTGTGTCTGCCTGGAGCTGAATCTCCATAACTCTCTTCCGTAAGCTTTTTGTTCCTTGAGCCTTTCAAACATTTGAGTCTTATCTGAAGATGGGAGACTGGTAGATGTACCCCATTCCCCTCTGTAACTGACCTTTGTGGACAAGTTTTGTCAGGACTGAAGTTCCCTAGAGATATGAATAAAGGAGAGTGGTCTTATCTCTCTGCGTTTATTCCCTCACCTTCCTTCTTTTTTGTGGTATTTGGAAGAACTGAGTCTCACTTTTGCAAGATTATACTTACTACTTTGGGGGAGCTCTTGTATAGTGTAAATAGCACCCATATGCTAGTGAAGTCAGAATGTTGAAACAGCAAGTGTCACCAGCTGGAGAATCTCCTGTGATGATTTGCAATGGAGTTATGGCTCTATTGGCCTGCAGCTAAATGCTTTGAGGTGCCCATCAAGGGCAAGGGCCACCTCACCTCAGTTTGCTAAATAAGCAGTAATACCTGCTTTTAGCAAGTCTGGTTAAAAAAAGACCCATGGGGTGTTTCAATGCACTGTTCTCAAGTACCCCTCATTCTCTGGTGATTTAGGATGAAGAGTGCTGGTAACACAGATGTGGGCAGCAGGGGAAGGCAACTCCTGCTGTGATCCTCCCTTGTACCTCCTGTGGGTCAGTTGGGCTGGTGCCATTCTTACATGGACAACAGGATGTCTCTCGGCTCTGGTCCTAGCCTTCCCAGCCTCCTTAAAGTTTTGGGAAATATCTTACATGCCAGTTAACTTGGGCTGCCTTCAGTGTGAATTTCTCCTTTCTTGTTGATGGTCTGCAGGTATATTTTCCCTAAATTGCCTGATACCTTTCAGGCTTCGGTCTTTCCCAGCAGGGATGAGCTGATGCTGTTACCCAAATCAGATTTTTCTTTTGTCTTCTTATTCAGTGCAATAAAGCAAGCTTTAAAGGAAAATAACATCAGATAATTCTTTGTTTCTCAAATTCAGTATCTACAAATGCCTTTACCCATCAGTATGGTCATCTGTGAAATAAGATGCACTGGCTAGTTGGCAAATGGTAGCAGAGAGTGAGCTTGTGGCTTTGCTTTGGACTAAGGGGCAATGTGTAATTCCCTGTTTCCTGAGCCTTTCTTCCTCCATCCTGGAGACTGTTAACGATTAGTGTCAGTGGTATATTACAGCCCCTCTGTGCCTCTAAGCTGGGCTGATTGGTAAAGCAAGGGAATGAAGCCAAGACATATCTGTCTGTTCCTTCTCTCTCTAGCACATCTCAACACAAGGAGGATACCAGCCTCCCTGCTTTCCCATTGATCTTTCCCACGAATAGGTGCAAGAATACAACCCTGCTCTTGTTTTGGAGCCACTGTGCCTTGGGTGTAAGTGAAGGGGCTCCTTCTGCCTCTCAATAATCTGTTTGGGAACACAGAGTAAGTGACAATCTCATGTTTGCATTCCTGTTGGTGGCCCTGTGGGGCTGGCAGGGAGCCTGGTGCTTGGGCCGGGCTGGAGATGGGAACCTGAATATCTGCTGGGTTGGGAGGGCTGAGGTGGCTTGTGGTCAGGAAGCCACAGATTGTAGATGTGTGAAGCCACTGAGATAAGTCAGGAGCTGGGCTGCAGGTCAGGATAGCCTGGAAATTGGGCAGCAGGTACAAGATAAGGAGCAGGCAGGCTCAGGGACCAGGTCTAAGGGCTACCAAAGCTGGTGCAGCTTCCCAGGACAATCTCATTGCTGACTCTGGGCAAGTGAGAGCTTGGTGCAGGAGAGTTTTTGTGCATGTGCTGGGATCTGGGGTGTGTGTGACCCACCCCCAGTAAGGAATGATTCCCTTTTCCTCCTGCAAAGGAAGAAATGGGGATTTGTGTCCAGCCTGCTGGATTTCAGCTCTACCTCCCTGTCTATGTACCTTGATGCCCTGGCCCCCTTGCTTTTGGTGCAAGTGCAGTGTTTGCATGCAAGTTACCTCCCCCTGGTTTCAAACAGTTGCCTTCAAGACTTGGAGTTGATGGGAAAACAAAAATTTTTGGTAACTGTTGGCTGTTGTTCAACCTTTTCTTCAAACAAGCTTTTAACCACAGAACTTGTGTGCGTAGAGCCATAGGGTCTTTGTAATAGTGCCTGATTTGGGTAGTTTCAGAAGTTAATTGTTTATTATTTTTAGTTTCTAAGGTCTTGGGCTCAGTAAGAAAAATGTAAATATTTCTCCTTATCTAAACTCTGTCTTCATATGGAATTCCAGTACGTGGCAAACGGCTTTTCATTTCTGCTGTGCTGTGTGTTGGACCAGCGTTATCCCCATGATTGCTAACATTACGTAAACAAGGAAATAATCAGTTCTTAATAGAATATTATGACATTAATAAGTTATTGCATACAGTTCATTTCAATAATTTCAATGAAATCAAGTCCCTTACATCAACTCTTTTCTTTTTTCGGCCATTGAATTAAGATCTTTCCTCTGTTTTCTTGGAAGTATTTGAATGTTATTGGAAATTTCTCATTGAATTACTACAATCACAAGCCAAGATTGCTTTGGATCTAACAGGCTTTCTAATTTGATATTACAAATTAACACTAAGCACTTTTTGCATGTTCTACCTTTGCTTTTATTTAATAATACAATCAAGAATTCAGGAGTGGTTATTGTCATATATCCTGGCATTTCTTCATTGTTTTCTGCATGAGTTAATAGCTTATCTGCTGCTGAAATCTGTGTAGATGTTTATTTTCCCCATTTTTGTCTGCTTGCCTCACTGAGCAGCGACAACGGTCAGTGTACATGATAATATATTCAGGTAAATAAATGAAGCATGGTTTTGGGTGAGTAAACGTACGAAGCTATTATTTTCCGTTATAACGGTTTACAGCCTTCTGATGTAAAGCCTGAATGCAGCAGGGCAAACTGTAAGTCAGGCCTGATTGCACAATTTCAATCAATGGAATATTTTTATTGTTACTTCTACTGAAAAAATGAATTTTCCTTTCCAAAAACCTCTATCTATGATGCTGAAAGTCCTGAGGGTACCACATGCCTTGCCTGGCCCCTGCGGTGATGCTGCCTAGGGTGCTCTTTCTGCTCTCCCTCTCTCCTCTGCCTAAAGACTCATGCGCTGACCCAATTTATTTGTGCCTTGCCTTATAAACACAGATCACATGGGCAATCTAATGGGTGCTGCATATTAACCTCCCACACTGTGAAAATCACCTTTATTGCTAAAGAATATGCTTGATACTGAGCAGAAGCCAATTCCATTAGCTTGATTTCATAGTCAGCTTCTTGCTGGTGTATGAAGGATCAGTGATACCTGTCTGAAGTGGTGTTCCAGTAGATTTTTAAAAATCTAAAGCAAACCAATGTTGTCTTGGTTGCCTTCCTGCCCAGGATTTTGTTAGCTATGTGGTATTTTTTGAACAAATCTTGACCAGATCTCCTCCCCCAAATCAAACAGGCAGTGTGGCCAGCCAGTCCTTCCTGTAATGGTTTTTCTAAGGTTGACTGGAGGGGCATTGAGCTGCAAGCTTGAGCTAAATAGCAATGAAAGGAGGGACATGTGACTGGCTTCCCCTGTCACCAGCAGAGCTGGCTGGTACTGTCAAACCTTCAGAGCTGGGCAAAGGGTAGTAGCTCATCCTAGAAATGCATCACCAGCCTCAGCTGATTTTTAGAAAGACAAAGCTTCCAGCTTCAGCCTTTTGCTTTGAGTGTTCCCATTCTTTAATTTGGGATATGCTATTCTGGATGATCCAAAAACCCAGGGGTTGCTTGATAAACCTGTTGAAAGCAGAGAACTCATCGTTATATTACGGCAATGAAACAGAAGGCTTTTCCCTGCCTGTTTACTACTCCTCAGCTGTTGCTGCTGCAGATCAAGGGTTAGCTCCTCAGCTGGTATCAGCTGGGCTTGATTTCAATGAAATGCCATCTAATTATATCAGCTGAGGATCTGGTCCACAATGCTTAATTCTTCCATTGGCTGGAACAAAGAGCTGCCTGGCAATGCAAGAACAAAAGCTGTTATTGTTGCTAGAGCAATGTGATTGGCCTGTGGAGGGACCACATTTGCTCTAGTCATTCAAGTGGAGTAGTAATCTTGCGTATAGCTACATTACGGAGAGGCTGAAAAATTACCTTCTTAAGTGGTAGGATGTCATAAAGAAAATTAGCTGTTAGGAGGTTGTGTTCTTATCTAAAAATGATTATTTAAACTAAGTCAAAACAAATTATCTTGATGTGCATGACATAAGAGCATGCACTACTTGAGTTATCGTAATTTCATCTTCCTATAACAGCTGATACCTTCAAAAAGAATTGTGATCAAATAACCTGTATTCCTTGTGGACTTTCTGAGTTCAGGTAATAGTGCATGAATCTTTTAAAGTGTATAAAACATGGCTTGCTAAATTACACATAAAATCATTTTGCAGATTCATTGAAATTGATGGAGCTACATGATTTATGCCTGGAGAAAATGTGTCCTGATGCTAAAACAAGATGTCGTTACACATGCACGCAGGAAGCCTCTGCATGCCGCAGTGTGCAGTCGCACACGGACCCATCTGAGTGCATACAAAGACACAGATGTATGCACACATGAACAGTTAATTGTATACTGAAGAAGCTCTTCTGGGAATTCTTTTTTTGCTGCTGTCTAATTTTGATTTGTATGGATGTTTTGACTTCTTAACTTGAGCTTTTTTCCTCTTGGCTGGCTAAATTTTCAATCAGGTAATTTTAAAAAACCTGAGGAAGTAAGAGAACAAACCGCAAAGACATTTTAAGCATGCCACAGCCTGAAATAGAAATTAAAATACTAATTAAAAACCCTCATGGGAGAGTCTTACAACAAGTCAGTATAAACTAACAGGCTGCGAATTACTCCAACACCAGGACTCTCCCCAGCTTGGATGCTCCCCAGCTATGTGATGCTGGGAAGTTGCTTCAATTCTCCTTCCTCATCTGATAGAAAGGTACCCTAGAGCATTTTGAGATCTATCAATAAAAGGCACTACAGGAGAGAGACAACGATGATATTTTAGGTCTCACTTCTTTGGAGAATAATTTATACTCCTGACTTTAACCCCACAAGAAACTCAAAGTCTTAACAATATCCTATATAGGAAGATCTGAAACACTGGGACTTCACGTGAGTCCTTGAGTCACAAAACCCCTTAAACATAGTAGTGTCCTTAGGGATACAGGATTGCTTAAATACATAAGGACAGCGTGACGTGACTGGAAGTGCAAAGCACAGTGAGTCTCTCATTAGAGGGGCTTGTGAGAACCCCCTTGCACCTCCTCTTTCCCCAGTCCTCTCTGTTTTCCTGCTCTCCCTGTCCTTAAAGTGTTTTCCTGAACACTGTTCAGACACAATCACAGATCCATTTCTGGTGACTTGATATCAAAGACACTGAAAACTTTGACCATGGAGGATTCCTGTGCAGTAGCTGCCACTTAAAAAAAAAAAAACAAACAAAAAAACAAACCAAAAAAACCCACCACCACACACAAAAAAACCCCCCTCTTTTCCCAACAGTTGATGATATTTTTGTTATCTAATCAAGCCTTGCCATAAAACTTACTGCACAATTAGAGAAAGGCATGCAGAAGGCAGGTGCCTGAGTTTCCAGCAGCCCTTTTTCTTTCCCACCTCATGAATTCTTGCTTAGTAGGTCATAGTGAAATCATAACTTTGTAAAAATTTAAATTTAAAGATGTACCCTCTCTGTGTTCCTAGTCCCTAACAAATATGTATTTTTTTAATTTATTAGCTTGGTGTGAGATTCCTTTCTAATGAATTGCCACTTGCCCTGTGGTTCAGGCCTCCCCTTGCCCGATTCTGCCAGGGTGTCCTGGTGCTGCTGTAACCCTGCCAAGGCAGCAGCTCTAATCCCAGCCTGCACAGTTCCAGCTACGCACCCTTGAGGTTTGAATTAAACCATTCTAGCCTGAGTTAAGGTGGGCCCAGGGCTGGCTTGGCTTTTCCCTTGAGGATGATGAGGGGAGCCTGCTGTTGGCTTGCCAGGGGAGGTGGTGAGGGTCTCTGGTGTCCCTCTCCCCCTTCCTGTCAGCAGGGTGGGGTTTCCTGGAACCATTTTGTTGTCAGCAATTTCCACTCTTTTGGTCCTAAATTTGTCTTTGTTTCCCTAAGGGTTTTTTCACACTGTCTCACTTTCTTGGGTTGTTCTATTGATATGCTGCAATAGTAAACTCTAGTGATTAAATATGGTTATTTTGCATTTGCTGTTGAAGGTGGGAGGATGTGTGTAGCCCTCGTGGTAAAACAGCCGTGCTGTTACGAGGGAGGGATGATCTATGAGTATGGGAGTGTGTCAGGGTGCTGGGGGCAGGTTTGTTTTCTGGCTGTCTTATTTCTTGTCAGGTCTTGGGCTCCTCCAAGGGATGGGTTCAAACACTTGAGACAGCTTAGGTGCCTGAGCTGGAAGCATAATTGCTGTAGACTCCTTCGTAAGTCAGACCTAATTGCCTTTGGGGCTGTCATTTAGTTGAGAGAGACCAACACAGATTTCCATATATAGGTTGGAGTAATAAGACTTGATTTATCTGCTCTGTCTCTTCAGAGGGGGAATGCTTTGAGGCAGGGCCTATCCTTTATTCTGTGTTTGTACAGTGCCTACAGCAAGAGAGCAGTGTCCTCAGGTGGAACACAGGTTGGAAGGATGGGGAAAATATATATGGATAGTGCCTGCAATCCAGTCGTGAAAACAGTTGCTCACTTCCCTTCTCTGCTGGAAGATAAAAACTTTGGGCAGTTGCCAAGAAATGTGTTGAGGTTATAACTCTTAGGTGGGCTGCAAACATGGATGTCAGACATGCAAAGTGAAAGTGGTTTCAAGTGCAGGCTTTTTCCTTCTCTGGTTCTTTGAAGACTGAGGTAACTTAAAAAGAAAAAAAAAAAGGTTTCCATGGTAATTTTTGAAACCAAAGGAGTGAATATTAGTGTGTGCTTTGTTCTGCGTTCTTCACAGCTGATAGAAGTCGCAGTGTAAATGGACCTAACTGCTGAGTAACCTTTGACAAAACCAGATAGGAAGTCTTTGCTGTTTTTGTCAGTGATGGTGATTTTTTTTTTCCAAGGTAAGGAATCTTTTTCAGTGAAGTGATTCACTAGTTGTCACTGAAATTTTGAGACAGGGACATGGTGACAAGATAGAGATTGCAGTGAGTAACAAGGCTCAGTCAGTTATTGACTAGCCCATCTCAGCACCTTTGTTTTCTTTGCTGACAAAATATCACGACCTTTGTATACAGAGCTGAGGCTGCAGGAACCAAGCATTGACCATTCTGGGCGTCACTGAGAAATGAACGCTTTCTTGCTATAAAGTGAATTGAATTCTCTCCTTGCAAAGGTTTTCCTATTATCTTTTAGATTAGTGTTCTGTACCTGGCTGGCTGCTCTGTTTTCTGTCCTTTCTCATAGGAAAACATGCAGAATAGGTACAAGCCAGTGCAGTAGCTGTTGTCTTGTAAAATTTCAGAAGCTCAAGTAAAGCTAGCTAGAGCAGGGCTAGTGTGGCCCAGATCTCCGCTGGGATCCTTTAGACATGACTGCCGTACATACAAATGCTAATATGGTGACTTGTATAAATATGAATCCTTCTTCAAATGGCATAGCTGCTGTTTCTACTGGAGCTAACAGTTTCAAGAGCACAAGGGGTTTGCAGTAACAGTGGCTGCAAAGCTCTGCTATGCTCACATTTTGCTGCGTGAAGGTATGCGTCTCCCTCTTGCCTTTCCAGCTGTCTTCAAATATAGACTGTGCCCTTCTGGCAGGTTAGTCAGGGCACAGGGACTGGACTTCTCTCTGCCTTTTGCATAGGTGTTACTCCTTTCAGCACCGAGATAAAACCAGAGCCAGAAAATTCTGGAAAAACAGCTAATGCTTGAGACCAAAGGGGTAGTGCCATGCCCCTGGAGCTCCTTGCCTTGATGTGATGGGGAAGAGGCTGTTACAGTTGGATCAGTTCCCTTCAGCTTGACGTGGCAGCAAAACCTGTCTGGCCTCCTTGATTGCTCGCTGAAGTCAACGGAAGCTCTGATCATGGATCTTCAGCTTGGCAGTTTGATATTCAAGGACTAAAACTGAATTGAAATGCTGGTGAAGCCCTTGCACATAATGCCATCACCAGGACCAGGAGTAGAGGTCCTACTCAGCTCATGGTGGAGACCTTGTGCATAACACCGTCAGTGTGAGTAGAGGTCCTGCTCAACTCGCTAATGTTCAACACTTTGCTGGAATAAGTTCTGTAAGACCCACATTCATAATATTGGAGATGTTCATATAACATAAGACCACAAAGATTTTTTTGCTTGTTATCTCTAAGGTCCGCTTTAGAATCCCAGTCTACAAATGGAAATGAGGTAGGTAAGCCAAGTGCTAGGGGTAATAAAGTGAAAATTAAACTTAATATTTATATTTAGTTAAGATGTGGAGTGATGCAATAAGGTTCCTGGTATCTGATTGCTTCTGTGCCACAGATAACAAATAAGCCAGCAAGAAAAATAAAAATCGCATGAAGAGCAAAGTAGCAGCAAATCCAAAAATGCTTCAAAGACAGCACATTGAAACTGGGAGGGTTTAAAAAAAAAAAGCTTTTGGAAAGAAACATTAAAGGGATAAACATCAAAGAAGAACAAAAGGAAATAGGGACAAATAAATTAAAGAACAAAATTATGAAGCAAAAGAACAAAATGTCTTATACAGAAGGACTGAAAATGAAGGATATGAAGAAATAATGAAAGAAGGGAATAACAAAGAGTATGAGATGCAGCTTTGAGTATCATTTGCGTAGGTGCTTACAGTCCAATATGAACACTGCTTTATACTTCCTATTTTATTTTCTTTCACTTATTTTATTGTTCCTTAACCCAGAGAAGATAATTATAGGTTCCTTCTAATAATAATTAGAAGGTAGGCTGTGTCTTCCACCTCTAGTCTCTAGGGATAACGCAGAAATAGCACTGTGGGTAGTCAAGAACTGCTTGGATGCTTTGCTTTGTACCACGGGCAGTGGCAGGAGTGGGCAGGGGGGTTGCAGGTGGCAAAGGGCAGAGCACTGTATGTGCCTGAGTTTGGGTAGGGCGTGGGGGTGTGTAGAACGGTAGGGTGAAGGCCATGCGAGGATGGGGAGGAGGCTGCTTTCCCTGGGGAGTCTCCGATAGAGGTCTGGCAATGTGTGACTCGTCCCATCTGCCACCTATGGAGAGGTGCAGAGGAACATATGAAGTACCGCTGCCAATAAAGTCCATAGGGCTCCTTTATGCACTAAGGAAGATGCTATTTCCCAGACTCTTGGCATGTAGCTGTTACTTGAAAACTTGATGTGGCAATCAGCATATAAATTAGGGCCAAAAGGTCCTGCTGTGCAGCTGCTCCAATGTGCTCCCCCTGCACCGATGCTCAGGGCACAGTGACAGCAGCGCTGGGGTAAGGGCCGAGGCTTGCTGCGGGTGTACGGTGTGTAACAGATGCCCAAGCACACTCCAGGGTGAACCCATTACAGAAGCAGCACAAAAGTCACAGAGCTTAATCACTCTATTTTCCACCTGTTTTTGCGTTATAAACCTGTGGCAAAACGGGAGCAAAATGGCCAATGGATCTCGTGAGTCCAGGCAGACCCAAACTGTTTTCCTCGTAAAGAAACAGCTGAACTTCCCCCTCCATACTTGGTCTGGCATTTTGGTTTATTCTCAGAAAGGAGACGTTGGCATTGCTGTAAAACAGTTCAGGAGGGGTAAGGATGCTGGAAGGCACTGAAATACAAATAGCCTTACCCCAGAGTGAAATATTGGCAGTTTATATGCCCCTGTAGCCTCTTTTCCACCATTAAATTTATAGAGGCTGTGTTCTGATGCAGCAGCACTTTCTCATCTGCTGCTTCATTGCAGTGGCAGCAAGAAATGGGTGAAGACTGCAGAGGTGCTCCTGTTTGTACCCCACAGTAAGTGCCATCCAAAGTAATTTAGTTCTTCGCTTACTGGCACCTGACAGCCAGAAGGGCTGGGAAACAAACAGCAGAAAAGGAGAGCGAGGAGAAAAAACAGACTGAGGCTTAGAGAGGTGAGAGACACAGCAGTGGCAATTGCTTCTGAAGTCTTTTAATAGAAAGGTCTGTGGAAAATTGTTTTCTCCTTTTCTTTGCTCTCCAGACCCCAGCATTCAAAGGGCAGGTGGTGACTCTGGTTGCTGCCAGCCAGATCCTTCAGAACTGTGTTCCTTTGGCTTGGGCAGGCTAACACCAGCAGTGGGAAAACTTGCCCTAGGTGCTGAATATGCACATTTGCATTCTTGAAACCCAAGCTGAACTTTTGAGTAACTCTGAGTCACGATTCAAAAAAAAAAAGCAGGAATTGCAGTTGTGGAGAAAAGCAGCAGAAATGGCTTTCTGGCACAAACATACGCAAGCCATATTTCTCCAACAATAATTTCCCATGGAAGTTAACCTCTGAAGGACACTAAAGTTAAATTGAAGTGTAGGTTTTGTAACATAAGATGGTATTGTCAGTCTGGCAAGTCTGACAGCCATAGAGCCATAACACAGTATGAAAGAAACGGTATATCCATATTTAGAGCAAAAACCAAGGAGCTCTTCCTGCGCTAACGCTGCCATACCTGTGTGACTGTGGCCATGTAATCTAATTTCATTGCATCATCTGAAAATGGGTGTGAAATTAGTACCATATGCAGCTGGCATATAAAGGCCAGGGGAATAAATCATAGTGAGAGAAGATCACATTGTCCTTAAAGAGGAAAAATTTGAGACTGTGCACATCCAAAACAACTGTACTTTCTCATTGGGCACATGGTCAGCGCTTGCCCTGCTTGGGGTGAGGGAACCCAATGGCATCTCTGCGTCATGATCTGCCACAGAAGGTGGACGAGCCTCATAACTCACCCTGTTGAGGACTGTCTCCTAATGGCGATGGGCTGGGACCTACATGTGCTAGGGGCTGGCTGTGGTGGGGCTGGCCTGGCCAGCCAGATGTGCCTTTGCTAATAATAACAGGAATTGCCTTATGAGCAAAGCTCCATCTGGGTCGCTTGTGTAAGCCGCAGGGCATTGGCTCATCTTCTCCTGGACAGGTTATGTAATTGCATCAGAAATCAAATATACAATTTGGATTTCACCTTTTTCTGAACATCTGGCTGTTCACGTTTTAGGCCTGCTGATTTTATAAGGATCCTGGTTAGAAATGGGTCTCTGTGCATGCAGGCATGGAAAACAAATGCTGAAAGGTTGCCAAGACAATGACCTTGGAATTAATTTTCAGATTCAAGTGAATATCTTTATATCTTCTCCGTTCAGCTCAAAGTTTCAGTAAGAGCAGTGTTGTGGTGTGTTGACCTCTCTAGCCCTAATTCAGTGCTTATTTGAAAGAGTCCCTCTTTTCTCTAATGCTGCATCGCCACCTTTGAAACCAGCAGAGGAGGGCGGCACTGGAGCCCTGCAATGAGCCAGGATGTGACCTGAAGCTGGTGGCATCTACAAAATAGTCCAGTCAACTTCAGCAGGCTTCGGAGCGAGCTCGTAAAAGGCTGCTGGCAAGGCACTCTGCAGTGTCCTTGCAACATTTTGATTTCTTCCATTTGCTGGTCTCAGATAGTTTGAACCTACTGACCTCTGGTGCATACTGATAATCTTCTGTTTTTCACCAGGGAAGCAAAACTCAGGACAAGTTTTAGCTGGAGAATTGTCAAAGAAGTGATTGAAGCTTTTAATTTGCTTGACTTACTGGCTGAGGTCCACATTGGCAGATATTTTGGTGGCTCATTGTTGGAGGCTTTTCTCGATGTGTGTTCTTTAAAGCTGTGTTCAAGGTATCTGGTACGCCCTGATCTGTGTCCCTTTTACAGCCAGCTTCAGGATCCCCTCCTCAAGTAAGCAAAGTCAATGGGATTGTATGTCACAGCAGCAACATGTAAACATAAAGGAAGACTTCATGTTTTTAAGCTTAAAATGTTTTTAAGCCCAGGAACTTCAAGGAAATGAGAAGATAAGTATGATAGTATGTTCCTTCAAAGCACCCCCTCCTTTTTTAACTGCGTTTCTAATTATCATAGCAGATAATAAATACAATACACGCACACATGCACATAAAACAGCATTATTTTGTGCTTAGTCCATGTGTTTCATGTAGAAATCTGGATGACAGCCAGATCAGTAAATGACTCTGATTTTTAATGGAGATCAAAACCAGAACAGATGTACTGTATACTGAAAAGAGTTAAAAATAACTGTTTGCAATCTCTATACTTGCCATCAAACAAAATACGTAATATACAGGGCAGTGGTAGTTTAGCATATGGAGGCTTTAACATTAGTAAGTGCCTCCACTATTTCAGAGAGTTTGCCAGGTTTATGCAGGGGGGGCCTTGAGGTTAATGACAAGTTTCATAGGCAGGATTTCTGCTAACGTTTTAAGTGCTCTCTCCATGTTCAAACCCTCTGACTGCTATGAGCTGTGGAAATCTTTATGACCACTTGCATGTTACAGTAACTTTTGTGAAAAGATGTGCAAATGCCTAATAGAAGTTAGTTCCCATCCCTGCCCTACTGGGGAGCTGGGTATTTTTATTTGGTTTGTATCTGGGTAAATTGAGAAGTTAATTCTGGGTCACACAGCAAACTTTTTTTTTAATGCTGGTGCCTCTTTCTTATGACTGGTACCAATTCTTTCTCATTACAAATCAGAATAACTAGTTCAGCACTACATGGAGGATTGGCTGCATCTGGCAAAACTGGATCAATTCCAACGTGCTGCATAACTCCAGACTGACTGCAGTCCTTGCGAGAAAAGGATTTGTCTTTAAGAGTTAATTTTAGTGCCATCCCAATGTGTACATCTTCCAGCGTGCTTGGCATCATTGCAGCTGTCAAATGACTAGGGAGCCTTTTATGTAAATAATTTTGACAATACGCATTTGTGAGCTGGTGTAAAGAAAATATTTTATTCCTTTATGAATGTTATATAGTGGAAGAGCTTCATCTCCACATCACACTTATGCTTTAATGCACAACAGTTTTAAATAGTCTCCATGTAAGATACTCCACGTACACTCAGAAATAAGTTTTAGGGAACAGTTAACCAAACTACTTGAAAGGTTGATTTTTTTTTAAGAGTAATTTACCTATTTCTGCCAACTTCCATACAGTACATTTTTTGATTCAATATGTTGCTCTTGTTTAAAAAAGAACTTGTTTTCTTAGAGTGCTAAAAAAAGACCTTTGAAATACCATGAGAATATAGTGATGAGTTATGCTGGAGAAACCAATATTATATCTTTCATCATTTGTCTGGTGTCCTTGCCAAACTTCTAATTTAGCAGCACACAGTAGTGCACCAAAGTGAGTCATGAATTCTTCAGTATAATTACCACGCAGTGCAAAACTGAGGCTACAGAAGTCTGAACCTTTTCCTGTCTGTCGTTTTTCCCTTCTACTTGCTTTTCAAATACCATATGCTTTGCAGGAAAGCTGTGCATTGCATCACAGCTTCAACCCTGTTCTGAGCAGATATGACTAAAAGCTAAATTTTGAGTTAAACTAAAAGCCCTTTTCTGTGGGACAGGCACAAAAGAGAAAAATGTGTTTGGATTATTTTTGCAGCTAGAATGTGGGTTTTTTAGGGAAAACACCCTGGTAGAGACAGCCACTGTAGAGTTGTAGGACTTGATCTGAGGGATAGTCTTGTTGACACTTTAGAATTAGTTTTTGCTTGAATTGATTTTTATATCCTCATATTTGTCTTTCCCATGCATTTTAGAAAGTGATCTTTGCATGTGAGGTAGTTGCAAAGAGCAGTTGGAAAGCTCATGCTTCATTCAGGGTCCAACCCCATGAATAACTCAATTGCAGAGGGGTCCCAATGACTTTGTGTATTGTCAGTGAGATGTGAAGGTGCACCTGCAATCTGGAGTTTCAAAATTGCTACTGTATCCAAATTCAGGTGTGTCTATCAAGGATCACTAATTTTTACCTGTTTCATAAGAGCATACAAGGGCTCATTACAAAAGACAAAATTCTTTACAAAGTTGCTAACAAGTGAAGTCTTTCCTCAGAAAGAGCTGTTTCAAGTTGGCTTTGAAATGTCACATCTTCGAAGTTGCTGCACATGACTTACTTTCAACAGGAGCCTGGAGTGGGTAAGGACTTAGGAATTCAACACAACTTCCCCAATACAGGGGACACTTATGTCTCTTCAGACTGTGCAAGAAGATGAATCCCGTTTGCAAACACACTAACTTAAACATCTTTGTTAAACATTACCTCTGTATTTGAATTATTCCTGCCTCCCTGTCTGTGTTACGGGATGATTGCAGCACAGGTACTACCAGAGCATAAAGAGTTGAGATGCTACAGATCTGGGGGATTTCACTTCCTTCAGCTGCTGCGAGGACTGTCAATGTTTGGTGGCATATTTTTGCAAAAAAACTGCTTCCTGAGCTCTTAACTGCATAAATTTGCTTCCTGCAGAAGGCACAGGAAGATGTGGTTGCATATCTGAAGGCATAGTTATGTTTCGGAGAGCAACTACAGAAATACTGCCGTTGCAAGGTCCAACTACATGACCCTCCCCACCTCCTTCTTAACATTTCCCTATTTGATAGGGAAATGTGCCTTTCAGACATAGGTCTATTCAGCAGCTGTAGATGAAAGATGATTATTTTCTGATTGTGACCATGGAAAAATGCAATGACAAAAGATGTTATAAACTCCCCTTGCATTTCTGGAAACTTCTTCCCTTCTTTCCCAGTTACTGTTTTGGTTGCCACATCTTGATTCTGGCTTGTGGCTCAGCCCTGCACTTGTTTCATGCTTGGATAAAGGCAGTTAAAGCAAAGGGCTTGCTCGTGTGAGTGGGGTCATGCAGATGCAGAAACACTCGCACTTTGCCGTCACTGTGCTCTACCCACACTACTAACAAAGCTTGCAACCACCCTTTTTCAGCAATTGCATTAACTAAACTCAATAGTCTGACAATCTCCCAGATGTGTCATTTCTTTCCCTTTCATAACTGTGTTTATAGGAATACACTGTGGTGAGAAGTTAATTCTACATCTGTGCTGAATTAGATGTCTTGGGGTTTTTTGCTGAAATGGACTGTTTCAGAACTGCAATGTTGTGTTGTAGGAGCTTATATAGAGGTGAGACTACCTAAGCTAATGGGTCATTATGCACGCACTATTCCTTTTCTTGAAGTTAAATAATAAGTTAGATATCTAAGGAGTATTGTTTTTCAGGATACGGAGATGTTATGCTTGTCCATTATGTGATCTGCTCTCTCCAGCTGCTGCAGCATCAGTAGTGTTTCTCCTGATTAATTTTTTTTTGTAGTTCCACAGATGCATGAAGAGTTTCAAAGCACAAGTAAAAACAGTTTCTAAAAGAGTCTAAGTGTGAGTGTACATCAAGAGGAGATAACAGCAAATGATAGAGCATACTTGGTATGAAAGACAGCATAATTATGTGAGAAGCTAGAGTAATCATCTGGGGTGGGTGAACAAATCGATTGTTTCGATGAGAGCATGTTGGATGGAAGACTTAGACAAGAGTTGCTGAGAGAGGGCTTATACCAGAGATGAAGCATCATGGATCAAATCCAACAGGTCACTTCAGGCACTGGGACAGCACAAACCAACCTGTCCTACTCACTGTGATTTTAATAGCTGCCTTAGAGATGGGTTCAGCCTGAATGCTGCATTACTTTGATTTTTGTCAGTTAAAGTCTGATGCAATTAGATGAAGCCCTTGCTCTGCGTACTTGACACTGCAAGATGCTGAGGAGACTGGCCCTGATCCAACAAAGCACTTAAGTGATTCCATTAGCTTGAATGGCGCTACCTGTATGCTTAAAATTAAGCATGCGCTTAAGTGCTTTGCTGGGTTGGTGCCACTGTGTGCAATGGGTGGCAAGATCGGATGCGTAGTGGTCACCACAGCCTTGCTTTGGTTTTTGCATGCAGGAGGTCTGTATGGTTTCATTTATTGCCTCTTTGGGCCTGCTCTTCAGGGCGTGATTTTGATAAAAATAAGAGATGACACTAAATAAATCGCCCCCAAAAGGTGCTTCTCACAGAATTTTTACAATGCACGCTATCAGAAACTGTTCACCCAGAGTAATGCCGAACTGAGTCATTCCAGTTAACAACACTGCAGTGTTTGAGGCTGTTAAATACAGAGACTGATGCCTTGTAACCTCTGAATGTTGTTCGGGAGCAGTTGAAGAATATTATTTGAAATGGCTGATGTTCTTGAATGAAGGCTGCATAACCAGATGCCTAATGACATTCTTGGATTAAATGGAGCTATACAGACTGTGTATAATTGTGGTAAAACTATATCATAAAATACTATAATTATTATTACTTGGTTTATATACTGTTCCTTAAAAAAACCCGAAGGCCTACTTAATTCAGAAGTAAGCACATCCACTAAGTCTGGAAAGTTAGAGGTTATACAGGTGCAAGTGTCTATGGAGAAATTTGAAATGATTTACCCTAAATTAAAGAAAATAGGCTTGGAAGGGACCTCAGGAGGTCATTTAGTTCATCTGTCTCTTTAAAACACCAGCACCATATATTCCCCAGTCTTCCTAAGCTATCTGTTCCAGGGCATAACAGTCTTTACCATTAGAAAGTATTTCCTGATGTCCAAATTGAATTTCCCTAGCTGTAATTTTATCTCATTATTTCTTGTCTAACCTACCACGCACATGAAGAATAGAATATTCCCTTCCCATCTGCAGCATCCTTTTACAGCAGTCTCAGGGCAGCGCTGAGCTACTGTTCCTCCACGTGCGTCTCCCTTGCTGCATATTTTTTGCAAATTTTCACACTTCCCTCATTTCCATCCCTCTAGGATCTTGCTCCGGACAACCACCTGGGAGGGACTAAAAAGGGAGCTTGAGACTATGCTCCTAGGGCTTTGGGCAACAAGAAAGTCTGGTGGGTAGAAGAAATTCTGTGTCTCTGCCTTGCCATATCTCATCAGAGGGTGTCAGAGTGCCAAGTCCCAGTCAGAATGCCAAGCCTGTGTGTGTGACTGTATTGAGATGGCCCTTTTTATTAAAGGAACATTTAATTTTCAAACTTCTCATTTCTTTTACTTAACAGTAAGTGATAGAGGAGACAAAGCTGTGGTCAGACGTAGCTGTTGCTGGAAGGTCTGTGTTTTCCACAGGAAGCTGGGTGGTGGATTTTCTTTTTTGCTCTTTCCGTGTGACTGCTGACTCGCTCCTCACAAAGGAGTCTCAGTTCTGATGCTGAATTTTGCTTCTGTTGGGCAGCAGACAAAAGGCTAAGACTGAGGCAGTTTGCAAGCCATGCTGCAATTTCTGCAAGTCTTGGCTGGTCAGCCCTTCAGGAGAGACCCGAAAGCTTTAGAGGTATAAAACAGAAAAAGAGGAGAGGGGAAACAGCTCCTGCAAGACCTCTGCACTACTTTTGCTTAAATCCAAGAAAGCCCATTTCATGCTTGGGATGTTTCAGTTACATTCCAGTGATTGATTTTTATTTTTCTATTAAAGATCAGGTTTTTAACAGCTTGGCATGCTTGATAGCTCTATCTCAGCATTTGGGCACACTTTAGGTGCAGAGTTTTCCTCAACTGGCTCTACCAGTATTAAAAAAAACCCCTTTTTTCCAGGAATATCCCTGAGAACAGCCTGGGAACATCAGGAATTCAGAGGGTAGCTCTTGCATTGCAACTTTACTGAGCAGCCCTTTCCTACATATGCATGTGCGCTGCTCCGTTTTTATTATTCCCAAAGCACCTCAGGAACCTTCTGCGATGCACGGCCCTGCCTTCCTTGCAGCTTTGATAATGCTCTCGTGTTGACAGATGATACTCATGTGGGTGCAAAGCCGGTTATATTTACACTTTCCCAGAAGGCTCGGTGCAGTTGTCACAACTTGTCAGTGGTCAGGACCGTACAGTTTGTGGTCGGTGCAAAGATATTTTTCTGCTACAGAATTCGGCATGTTTAAAAAGGAACTGGGTGACTGATTATTAAGATGTAATCAAACGCATTAAGGCAACTATTTTCTTCGCCATTAATAAAGAGAAACCTGGCAATATAATCTTCCCCTTCTTGTTGCATTTTTGTGGTGAGAAATGAAATGAAAGCAATCGGGAGCTCCAGGAGCCTTTTTGCACTGTGTATTTTTGTTGTCATAAAAATAATAAAATAAGTACTTCTGTCATGTAATTTTAGTTAAATTTTCCTGGAGAAAATCTTTCCTTTACCATAGCTCCTAAGTGTTCCCATAAATGAGAGTTAGGTTCTTAATTCATCAAGGTACTTTGGAAAATGCTCCCTTAAACCTCACTTGCAATATGTATGTTTTCTTCTCGGGTAGTCTGCTTCAATTTTAGTTTCCTATGTGGTATATTTATTTGTTTACTAGAGTTTATATAATTTATTTTAAGCCCTCCCTAAGAGTTAAGGGATTAGGAAATGATGAGTTATAGCAATAATTTTAGAATGTTTAATATCTTAAATACTTTTCCACTACAGCAGGTTAAATAGTCACCAGCCTTTACCTTATAAAGCCTCATTTAAAGCTAATACTCAAAGATAAACGTTGTAGACATTACCATTTAACACTTTTGTTTGACATGGGTTTACAATGTCTTCTCAACTGAGGAAAATGAGGAAAACTGAGTTGAAAGTGTTGAATTCTATTATCTTTGATTCTGCTCTTTTCTAAAACTGATGATCTTTTCACAGTTTGTCTAATGAGTCCCTTGAGTTTGTTAACCTTTGTAATTATACCATTTAATTTTTCATCTATCTCTTAAATCCATTTATATAGTAGATTCAAGAAAGCTTCTTCATATTCTAGATTAAGCACTCTGTTCCCACTAGAACCTGGAGTTCTAATTGGACCTCCAAGGTTGAGGTCTTCTGACATGCTTTGCCAATGCTGGTCTTGGACTGATCTAACTGTAATAACACAGACTGGCAATTTCAACTGGGAGACCTCAAAGGTAAACTGGGAGATCCCAAAGGTAATTCAGTCAAGTAAAGGAATACTTTTGTTCTCACTTTCCAAAGTGATAAAATGAAAAGGGAGGTGAAATGACTCGTGCAAGATAATGGAGGTAATCCAGAAGTCCTCATTGTGAATGGCAAGACCCCATTCACTTCAGTGGCTTTGGAGCTAGTCTTTTGAATTGGGGCAAATGAGACTTGGTGGATATATCTTCAGAGCTGGTGGAGGATGCGTACAAACCTTTTTCTCTAGCTCAATTTGACTGCTCTTCACACTGTTTATGTGCATGGAGGTGCTCAGCCAGGTAAGGTGAGCTTGCTTGAAGGAGAGACCCACCTTCTATGTTCTGGGTGAATGAGATCTGAGTCTTGCCTTTACTTCTTCCTTACTTTTCTAGTTGGTTAGAAACAGAAGAATGAAAAGAAACCTGGAGCTTTTGAGGTGTTTTGGGTTTTGGCCTCTGAAACAAATAATTCAATGAACCATAGCTGCAAATGAGGGAATAAGAGTGTTATGATTGAGAAACATGGGAGGAAAATTCAGGTGATCAAGTGAATGACAGTTTCTTCAAATCAGACTTTTTACTGACTTCAGTGAAAGCCTGGATTGGGGCTGCAGAATAATGTATTCTCAAAACCAGGTATAAAAATGGTTTGTCAGGAGTCAGACATGCACATGACTGCAACCCCTCTCTCCACTTCATGTCACAAGGCAAGTGTGAAGTCCAGTTCTACAAACAAGAAGTCTAAAATAAGGTATTTTCATCATCCTGTGGAGCCCTACAATCCACGAAACCAAGATTAATAATATCTTGTGCTACACCACTAGGGACATGGATGACTCTGCTAGCAGATTAAGTCACTTCATGGCATTTACTGTCACAGTAATGCATCTACACTTATTAAGGGAGCTTCGCTTCCAGCCAGGAATTGTCTTCAGAAACATGAATGGGACCAAAAGTCATGTTATGGGAATAAAATGTCAGTTCACTAAGTGGTAGAGATGTTAAGTCTCCTAGCTTTTGAAAGCTGTTTTTCTGAGAGCTCACATGCCCTGGCAGAGCAATGTAGCGCCAAGGTGCCCTAATGGGTTAGCCCTGAATCACCCTCAGCACCTCTTCTGCTTTGCCTCTCACAGCAGAATTCTTTCCTCCTGGCTGCTTGGATGATGAGGGTTGCAGGCACAGGGCAAAAGAAGTTTTATAGCACCTGCTTTTTTGACTGTTACTTCTCAATTGCGTTTGTGTAAATGTTGTAGAGACAGTGGAAAGAGCTGGAAAAGTATGGATTATGGAGACTTGTTCTTTTAGAGACTGCTGAAGTGATCTTTGGTTAAGGCTGCTCAACTAGACTTCGGGACAAATACATGAAGCAAGCTTGAGATAGTGTAGCTGTGAGATGTTCACCTTAATGCCATTAGGAAAACTGCTCTAAAAGCTGCTTTTAGGCTGAATGAGTAAAGTCCTTGAGATACAACCAGGCCTCTCTACTGTGCTGCTTTAGCTTGCTTTGTGCCCATCCCTGGCAAGGATTTCTCATGGCACCTCCGCCAAAGCAAAGGCTTATAACCCTTAGGAACACGCTCTGTATTTCGGTGCTTTTATGGGCTGTTAGTTCCTTCCCATTGGTTTCTCTTCTCATTCTGGGGAGATGAGAGCATGGTTTTTAGTGCTTCAAAAGGAGCATCCTGCCTGTGTGCACAGCACACAATATGCTAAAGCCCTTCATTCAAGAACAAGCGAGTGTCCTTCCTGCGACATGTTGCTTTGGACCTGCTTGCCGAGGGTCCCCAAGCTGCCAGCATCTCTTTTATGAAATGCCGAGCTCCTGTTAGCCTGGGGAAGAGCCCTGACTTCTCACACTAATCCCTCCTGAGGTGATGCCACGCTTAAAAAGAAACATATGGAAATAGGCCTGTTCCCAGCAGCTCCTTTGCTGCTGCCTTTCCACTGGTGCCAAGATCACAGTGGCAGGGAGACCTTGCTCATCTCCCTGCATGCCACTGTGATCTGTTTCTGTGAAGCTGTCGGGATGGCTCCTCCAAGTGAATCATCTGTGTTTCCAGTGATAAATCCTGTGATCCAGCTTCACCTTCCAGCAGCTGGTGGGTCTTGGAAACAGGTTGGCTGGTCCTTGAGATGATGAAGTCCCTCTCGGCATGATGCCCTGTGTCAAAGCCCCCTACGCAGGGGCTGGGGATGCATTAACCTCCAGCTTCGTGCTCCCCAGCTCACATGGGTCATGTCACTGCAGAGCTGTGACTCCTGATGTGGTTTTCTGCCCCTCCTGAGAAGCTCCCTATGTGTTTTCTCTCCAGTTCTTCCCAGGTTAGTGGTGTTGCATTTTCCCAGCCAGACCAGTGTCACTCTTGGCTCTCCTCCTGTTTTGCTCCTAGCTTTTGCTATGGCTGACTCTGCTTTCCCATCCACAAGCCCTTGGAGCTGCTGTAGAGGTGGGGTGGGAATTGCAAAGGGATTTCTTCTGGAAGAGGGCATCCTAACTGTGCCCTACAAGAGAAGGAAAAAGTAACACAGACTCTAAGTCCATAAACACTTGATCCCTGCATTTGGTTCCCAGTGTACAGAAGAGCTTTCTTGGGGACAAGACTGTCCTGTGCTCTGCCAGCCCTTCCCTGGAGGGTTGTACAGAAGTCGTGTCCTCCTTTCAATGCTGGACTAGGGGGATGGGCTTTGCCCAGACCTTTTCTCCTTTGCACTTTTTCCTCTCCCTGAAAAACCAAACTGGCAGCTCTGCCTCTGATAGAGGGGCAAAAAAAAAAGTGCTTTTTATTAATTGTTGCATAGAAAATCAGTGGCAGCACTGCAAGGACAAATTTATCTTCCAGCTCTTCGGCTTGTACTTTAGTCATACTTTGTCAACCAGACAATGCTCATCACTTATATATAAAACCCTTCCAGAGAATATACAAGTAAGGAGAATACATGTATAATGAAATAACAAGTCTTGGCATTTCCTACAGAAGCAGCCAAACATTCAGCTGTGATCAGTTTTATTAAGAGGAGAAGCTGCTAGAAACAATAGTGGCCCAAATAATTGATGAGAGAAGAATTTGGTCGCTGGCTGATGGCTGTAATAAATTTCTCTTGTCGGCTCAGTTCATTTACTGCAGGTAGGAGCCCTGCGCAGTGATTAAAGAAGCAAAATATTTTAGGCACAACAGAATGTAACAATTCTCCCAGTGAACTGGACAAAAAAATAGCTCTATGGGTAGATAAATGGAAGAGGAGGTGGTTTTATTTGAAGTCCATATTAAATTAGGGAGCAGTTCTTTTTGTTCCTCACCCCTTGCAGGTGACAGTGAAGCAAAATGATATTTCTGGGACTACTGCCGTGTACAGACTATGTCCAGCCTTTTGATTAGCACCTCAGGAGTTGAGGCAGGGGAAGGGAGGCGGCTTTCCTTGGTGTGGTTGCCAGGCAGGAAGATTTGGGGAGATGCCCAGGCAGGAGGAGAGGGAAGGTCAGGCACTGCTGCAGAGGAGGGGTGGGAAAGCTCATGAACACTCATATTTTGGTTTGCTTTAACTGTGGGTAGTACTTGTGACTTGGATCTCCTCCCTCCTGGCATCTAGGGCTGGTTAGCCACAGAAGGGTAGACAGGGAGGAGATAGGGCATGGAAGGGACCCTGCCCGGAGAGGGGCAATGCCTGCTGGGTGCCCATGCAGCCCTGTCCCTTGTGTTTGATCCTGTCATATATGTAAAAGTGTATCAGTACCCTGCTCTAAATGTGAAGTTGCTTTTTGTGAGGACACTTGGGTAGCCTGGGTTAGAGTCACATATTTTAAAGAGTATTAGACCCAGGCAGAGGAAGCCCATTGCCTTTCATCAGGGCAATATAAGACTGGAAAGCACCACCGGGGCCAAAGACAGCAGCAGTTATTCATAACTCATTTAATCTGTGCAAGAAAATGAGTAAATAACAACATTGTCCTAAGAAACAGTTATGTTTAATGTTTCATTAATGTTTTGTGAATGCTGATAATTCTTTTTATATAATTTAGCATGCTGGGCTCTTCCATCCCTGGAGTTCTTTCCAGATGGGATAGCGAACGCAAGAGAAAGAAAGCTGTCACGGCCATCAGCGTGTCATTAGAGTTAACGCAGGAGTTGTCAAATGATGCCTGTTTGCTGCTGAAAAGCTCTGTATTAGCACGAGGCTGCAAACTGTAACATTTATCATCAGTGAGTATTATTTGAAAAGATCATTTAGTATCTGTCAAGGCTGCTGTAATAATTTTTTGGCCAAAGAATTCAAGTGGGAAGATGTGTGTGTGCGCCTGCACTTCTGATTAATTGTAATCTCACATAATGCACTCCTCAGCTTGACATTTTTAAAGTAAGGGTAGGTTGGTTGATTCCTGAAATTAATTATAATTCAGATTTTGGAGTATGAAAAACGGATAGAGAGCTTTCTATAAACCCTTTAGACACAGCTAGAATTTGGACTGATTTATTATGCACTTCTACTATGCTCTGCTGTTCATGTCATGAAATCTTTAAGAATTTATTGCAAGAAAATGGCTTCTTTTCACAAATTTAATGCAAGGAGAAGATGGAATCGGTATTTTAATTGCATTTTGACAAAGGAAAACAAAGCCAGTGAGGGCTGTGGCCCTCAGTATACCTGAAGAATTGGTTCTCTGGTGTCCCTAATTTAGAAAGAGTACGAAAACCTTATACCTGCATGAATCCCTGTATGAAACTTTTAAAAACATAAAAGCTAACATATGCTGGGACAGCTTATTTGCCTTGCCTTGCAAGAATAAATTAGCAATGTCAAAATAATTCCTAGCACTTCAGCAGGAATAGTCTTTTGGTGGTTCTCCTTTAGAGGTTAAACTTATTAATGCATTTCTTTAGAAAGATCAAATTGTCTTCAAGTTCTCCTGAAGCTGTGGCAACAGAGATATTAACTTCTGAATTCAATGAATGCCCCAAATAAAGGTCTGCTCTGGAGAGGATGCTTTGGAATTACAGCTGTCTGCACAAGGAGTTAGTGAGAAACAGCCATGATGGTGTGAAGACTGCTGTCTTCATCTGAATCACCTTCATGTGTAAACATGGTTAACTTTATCACACTTAACAATCTTTAATATTAATGAAGAAACTTTCCAGCTAGGGATTAGAATACAGTAATACCTGCCTGCTGAGAAGTCCGGAAGATGGAGGAGGAAAAATGTAGTGAAATGCTGTCTGGGCTCTTGTAGAATAACTCAGGTGTGCGATTTGGATCTAAAGAAATGTTTGTAGCAGTGAGATGGGTATCGGTGTGTCTCCATTGGGTATCAGAGCCTTGCTGGGAGCTGCAAGCAGCTTGTTACAGAAGAACAATAGGATTTTTTTCATTAAGCGCTTCCCTGTTGGCTAAGAAAGATAAGAAAGCCTCCTCCCCTACTTGACTCATGCAGGAGATAAGATTAAGATCTATATAGCAGGTAAAACTTAAGTGCAGCAGGAACTTGGAAGCACCATTTTCTAGAAAACAAACCTTAGCAGGTGTCAGTTTGAAAAAGAAAATAGACATTGATTTATACTGTGTTATAGAGGAATTATGTTTCTGGTAGTAAAAGGAAATCCCAGTTGTTGGCTGCAGATGTACTTGCTGTTGGAGACTCTGGATTGTAACAAAGGCATCACCTGCAGGTTGTAATTCTCCTCTCTGGAGCTTTTGGAGGCCGGGGAAGTTTAGGTGTTTGCTCTGAGATAGCCTTCATGCCATATTAACATGCATGGCAACCATTTGCAAAAATTGCTGACCTTAGCAGGCGGCGAGGCTTGTGTCTTATGTGGATGAGTATTTCTTGAATTTCTGTTTTGTGGTGAGGACAAAAAGACCTTTCGCAGGTTTACAATTCTTCAGCCTTACCTAATCACTGTAATGACAACATCCCCAGTCATTAGGATAACTCAAAACCAAGCAGGAGCGTTTTCTTTTCTTGGAACACTCCCTCTTCAAAACAGTGACAGAGCAAGGGAGATTGTCCATTTTTCTCCCTTGCAGAACTTATTTTCCTTTTCCCCTTAATTATCTGCACTGCTGGTCTCTGCATATTACCTGCCTCACTTGGACTCATGAATATAGATGCTAGGGATTGTGCTAACACGTTTTCTCTTGCATTCAGAAATCCAGTTGGTGCTATGTGCAGTACTCTAATAGCATATATGGGTCGGGTTGTATTCTGAGTTCGCTTTATGAGCTCTGGCTGAAGTCCCTAGGGACAAACAACCAAAATACAGGCCTGTATTCCTCTAGTAATTTGGTTGTAGTACACAGCTCGTTACATGAGTGCTTGAGTACCTATACTTTCATGATTAATGTTATGCAAAATATAACTTAGGTGTTGCACTGTCTGTTATCTCAGGGAATATTTTCCTTCTAGGTGAATAAATTCTGTTGTCTAACTTGAATAATGCAGTTGCAATTTTCACATTATCCAAATTCTTGGGGCTTTCTCCACCATTGTCCCCTTCATATAGGCACTCTGCAGATTCTCCAGAGAATGAGAATTTACCCTGAAACCCAGAGTAAATTTCAGAGGAAAAACATCTTAATATTAACTAGGCTTAAACAGAATATTGAAACACGTACAAAACTCTCTATTAAGCAGCTGTATATTGAGACCTCATTAAAAAATGCCCAAAGATCCTTTAATGGAAAGGAATACATGAGCTGAAGGTGTCTTCTATGCAGTGCAACACTTGACCGAGGCAGACTCTCAAGGAGAAAAGGTATTTGCTCTTGGGTGAGGTTGGATGTGCCATGTTTTAGATGTGTCTGTGTGCTGGAGTCCCTTGCTGCAAGAAAGCTGGGTTGTCAGCAGCTGGCTGGCAGCCAGCGGGGCCATCTTTTCATGAGAAGTGGGACACGCGCGCTCCGGGTTTGCTGAAACCGGATAATTAATCAGAGGATGAAAGTGAGAATGAAGTGGAAGGGTATTCAGGTATGATCATCAGGTATCTTCTGAAATGGATTGTAATAGAAAGTGGCAGAATATGCTGGCAATAAAATCCAAAGATGAAGTGCATTCATTTAATCAATTAAGATTGATTAGTGGAATCAAAGGCACTGTATTGGTTGCAGCTAATGTAGAGTTTAAAGCATTTTATCAGTAGTAATTAAAAAATTGGCTTGATTTCCCATTTCAAATCTGTGTCCCACGTTTGTAATAAGCATTATAAATAATAAAATAGTATTATGAGTTATTTAATATTAATCACCCATCTTAGTTGCTTGAGTAAAATTGTACTGTACTTAAACACAAGTTTTTCTCTCTAATTCTGAATAGCCAATTTCTACCACCTTTTTGTGACCTCTCTTCAAAACTGTTTCATAACAGTATCCACCCATCATTTCTTTCAATGAAGTGAAAAATGATCAGGATTATATATAAATTCCTTCTTAAAAAAAAAAATCTTTTCTCAAATGCTGACCCTCACTTTACTTCTCCACAGAAGTATGATTTTTCTTCAGTTTTTTTAATTTTTGAGAAAAGCCTTAATGGAGACACATTTTCTACAGCAACATCATCTTTTTGCTGCAATAGCTTGTTTGCTCAGAGAACCAACTGAAGCTATCCTGACAAATGAATTCTTTTATGGGCGTGAGCTGTATTTCCCTCAGGGGTACGCGTGGTCAAGTTGCACCAGCACATCCTTCCTAATGGAAGCCAGTCCTAGACTTAGAGGAATAAGCCGCGCTGGGACAGGCACTCTTCACCAGGCGCCGAGTGTTGTGAGCAGTGTGTAGCTGTTGTGTGAACGCGGGCTCAAAGGATGCTTCACATTGAGCAACTCCATACTCTCTCTAAGGCCCCATTAAAGCGTTTCCCATCTTTCTGGCTGTATCAAATAAGAAAAGTTTGGCTCCCAGAGAAAGATGTTTTCAAATGACTCTTGGCTTTCGAACCTGGACTCCACCCTGTTTCAAGGGTGCTGATTTAAATGTGAATATAAAATTGTACTGAATGCAGCTGGAAAAATGTGGGTGTGTCCTGGTTTCAGCTGGGATGGAGTTAATTTTCTTCCTAGTAGCTGGCATAGTGCTGTGTTTTGGGTTTAGCATGAGAATAACGCTGATAACACACTGATGTTTTAGTTGTTGCTAAGCAGTGCTTACACCAGTCAAGGACTTTTCAGCTTCCCATGCTCTGCCGGGTGTGCAAGAAGCTGGGAGGGGGCACAGCCAGGACAGCTGACCCCAACTGACCAAAGGGCTATTCCATACCATACGATGTCATGCTCAGTATAGAAACTGGGGGGAGTTGGCCGGGGGCAGCGATCGCTGCTTGGGGACTGGCTAGGCATTGGTTGGTGGGTGGTGAGCAATTGCGTTGTGCATCACTTACTTTATATATTATTATTAATTTCTCTTCCTTTTCTGTTGTATTAAACCCATGAATTTTACCTTTTTTTCCAATTCTCTCCCCTGTCCCCCCATCTATGGTTCTATGGTCCCATTGGGGAGGGGAAGAATGAGTGAACGGCTGGATGGTGTTTAGCTCCCTGCTGGGTTAAACCACAACGGGGTGGCTTCTCAGCTAGAGCAAGACTTTTTTTTTTCACCTGCACAAACAGTGTTTCATGCAGACCTCTTCCCCTTGCTAGTTCCAAGAGGCAAATGTTTCTGGTCCTGAGTGTTGTTTGTTCCCAACCCCCAAGTGCAGAAAAGAAGCAGCTGTTTTTTCCTGCGTGTTGGCTAGGAAGGACTGTTCAACATGTGGATCTCTGAAGAATTGCTCTGAGATGGGTTGGTACAACTAACTTATCACCTGATGTGCTACATGCTGAGGTGGAGCTGTGGTCTCTACTAAAATGAATTAGACCAGGAAAAGAGAGAATCATTGTGTAACCTTTACATTACCCAAGGAGAAGGAAACAGTGCTGCACACTACTGTATTTTTCTAAGCTCTTTGTATAATTTTTTTCTGTAGGTATTGTCTTTTTCCATTTGCTGTTTCCTTGGATCTGGATACTCTGAGGGTAGAAATCTGCCTCCCATCTTTGACTACTGAGTAGCACAGGAGGAGCTTTACCCTGGTCCGGTAAGTACAGCAAAAACAACTGGAAAACAAGCTGTCAGCCACAGATTGCTGCATGACAAAACTGCAACGCTGGCTTTTTTTTTCCTCTGGTGTTCAGATTTGAGCACTCAGTATCGCAGCCTGCTCAGAGGAAAGTTTGTTTCAGTTTAGGACCCACACCAGAGGAACCTATATTCGATCTTCCATAAAGCAGGATAGCCCCTGACAAGTTGCAAACCATTACTGTGAGATTTTGAGAGAAGCTGTTCTCCCCTTTTCTGCAAAAAAATTTCATAAAACTAAGTTTCCCCCACCCACCCAAACTGATAAAACAACAAACCACAAAAACTTGTAAATAAAACATGAGGCGGAGGAATTTTCACTGGCTTTGGAGAAAGGAAGAGACAATAGCGAAACATGTGGCAGCCTACAGCAAAACACCACATGGACAGCAACACATACTTGATGCACAGTATTAAAAAAAAAAAATCGCCCCAAGGAAGCTCATGAGTACTGTGAAACCCCATTGCTGAACTGTTGTAACAATTTTGATGGGCTTTTCTTCCTAAAGAGCAGCCTGAGATTCCTGCTCATCTCTAAAAAGTCAGTTTAAACGGTCTGCCTCGTGTTTCAGCAAATACCTCTTGTTTGAAATCCTTGGTCATAACCTGAGAACCCCAGCACTTCTGGGATTCTGCTGAAGTGCAGCTTGACCAACTCAAGCCTTACATCCCACTCTGCCATGGAAAAGTTGTTGATGGGGCAAAGGAAGGGGGGGGAAGATGTGGGAGAGGGGCGGTGGTCCTACAGCAACCCTGTGCTTGGGCAGTACGTGCACATCGGCACCAAAAAAGCAGAGCAAAACTTGCTTGTTCATTTGCAGTCATTCAGTTGACTGGTACCTCTGACAACAAGACTGAGCTGTTCATAGGGATGTTCGCTGAATATCTTTCTATGGTGGACTGAATTCCATCAGAATCAAAACTATTTGTGAAATCATGTTGTTTAGTCAATTTTTTTGGAGGGGGGGGATGGAGACAAGAAAATTACAGCAGCAGCATAATGGTCCATGTCTGCAGTAGTAAAACAAGAAACCTCACTTACCCCTTGGGGAATTTCAAATTATATTTTTCCTACTGTCATAGAAAGTGTCAAAAAATAAAAATAAGTAATTCAGGCAGAAACCAAATGTTTTGATAAAACCAAAGCAACTCTTTCCTCCAAATTTCTATTGCAAGGAATTTTGAAATGTTGGTGTGTTGTTCTGATGTGGAAGAGAAATTCATCTGAACATATCCTCTGTGAAGTGAGGTGTCTGGTTGTGACCCAGGGCTGCAATAAAATGCTCTTACAGATAAAATTCCAGTGGTCTGAGCACCATCAAGCATTTGGTGGATATGGCTTTAAGTCCTTTCATCAACACAGACTTTCTTATGTTATATGCAAGTAGTTCAGTCTTTCTGCACCTCATTTATCTACGCGGAAATGAGAGCTCTAGATTATATGAGAGAATCTAAAGATTTCAGGTAGAGATGAATTACCAGAGAGACATAATTCTATAACAAGTAGGGTCAATTCTCAGTTCTGGGAAGCAAGGCTGGACATGAGGTTTTGGATGTTTTTTCTGGGGAGTTGGCATGGTTCGGCACAGATAGAAAAAGATTCAATAGTTGGCTGGGCATCTTTATCTTAACTTGAAAAAGAGGGGAGAAGGAAAATCCAAGGCATTAAGAAAGGCCCATCTGTCTAAAACATACACTGGATAAAATCCTAATCTGTCTTGTTGATTGGTATGAACATGTTTTCTCATTTTCCTCTTTCATCTGTATTAAAAAAAGACATAAGCATAGATGTATCCTTCTACCTTTCAAGAAGCATATACAGTAATCAGCGTTATGTTTTTTTCATAAAAACATGGAAATCAAAGTATTGCTCTTCTTTGTTCTGTTTCTGCAAGAAAGACAAAGCAGATTGTGCTGCAGTGTCCTCCTTGTAATACCTGCTCTGTGCAAATGCCATCGGGGTGTGTATCAATGTGTCTGCGTGACTTCCAGAGATAGACAATTCTTGGTGTGTGTTCTCTGATTTACAGCTGTGCATCACTGGACCTTCTTGTGGTCTCCAGGCCTACAACTACACTCTGAATCTTCATCCTACCAAAGTCAATGGGAATGTAGGATTGCAGGCAATCACCTTTATTTCTGAGACTGGTATTTCTGAGCCTCTCAGCACCTCTTGGGCAGCACCTTGGGATGGGGAAGCTGTGTACAGGAGTTGACTGTAGTTGAGGCATCCACAGGTACATCCCTCCAGCTGAGTATTGCTGGCAGATGCCCCAGAGGAGCTCAGCAGTGACTCAATTCCTTTCTTTCTTTTAAGTGTCTTCATGAAAAGGAGTGTGTGTTAAATTTGGGATCTCTTGCCCTTGAATTGTCCCCTCCAATGGTGTTTCTCCACAGCAAATAGCTGGACCCAGTAAGATGGAGAAAACATTTAACCACGTTGTTCCAGATTCGATTACGACGTGATCTATTCCAGGAACAATGACCATAATTTTAGTACATATTTATGAGGATGGTGAGGAGCCCAACAGGAAGCATGACATGAATCTCCAAAGCAGGGCAGCCCTCCAGGTTAGTTTATATTAACTCATGTATAGCATGGAGAGGAATGGGGAGGTAGGAGCAGCAGCCGGTAGGAGTGGATGGATACATGTGGGAAAGAGGTATTTTTCCACTCCTGCTGCTGAGTCCTTTCTGGCTCGAGGCTAGAGCTCAGCAGCCCTGTTTGTCCGGACACGTCCCAGGTTGGGCGTTTGAGGATGAGCAGCAGCACACTGAGACCATTAGCACTGGCAGGGCTGCCTGCCCAGAAAGCGTGCCCGTGCCAGCAGCTCATGCCCCGACCCGCTGCTCAGGGGACGTGCTGTCTGAGTCGCTGCACGGGGGATTCGTCTGGTGCAGATTTGTTGGGCAGACTGTGGGTGTCCTCTGCAGCCTGACCTGTTCCTGTGCTGTACCCAAACAGTTTGAGTTTGGGGTTTTTTTTATTTTTCTCTTAAAAATGCTAGGTAGAAATCTAGCCGTTTTGGTTACAAAGCTTGTCGCGCTCTCCAGTCTCCTGTACGATGCCTGTGCCGTGGGGCAGTAAGCTCAGCTGCAGGGTGAGCTGCAAGGCCACCGCAAGGTCCAGCCCTTGCTGTAGTCACGCTGCCCTGGGTGCTGCGCACTGGCCGCTGCCTGGGCGATATAATGAACATCCTGACATGAATCTGGCTGTTTAGGAGCAGTCTGTGTTTTTCAGTAGACTTTCTCCTGTCTCATCATCCCCTCCAAATTGCCAAGAATCATGATCGCTGCTGCATGTGCAGGTAGGGACAGGCAAGTGCTCAATTACTTCATCTCCCCAGCAATTGCAAGAGGGGCCGTGGTCCCAAAGAACATGTAAATGCCTGCAGTGAGAGCGCTGATCTGCGTAATGCCTGAAACCAGGCTCTGGACCTCGTTTAGAAAAGCTGTTCTTTGAGGACTGTGTTTTCTAAACACAATGTTTAGAAAATCTGTGGCAAATTTAGGAAGAACACAGAAATGTTTGCCAGTATTTGTGAAATGTCACAGAGAGGGGCAGTTTTATGACTCATTTCAATGTTTTTATTGTGTTTTATAGTAAAAGCAGGATTACAGTGTTACCTTATAAAATAAGTAGATGCATCAGTAGACATTAAACAAAAAAGGACTGCTTTTACTGGTGCAGATAAGTCTCAAATCTCAACTAAGAAACAACATTTATTCTCAAAGCGATAACCAAGCAAGCAATAAAATGGGTGCAAAGTTACATCTAGTTTTATCAAGTACCTACCCATTCTTTTAAAGGCAGTCCCAAGAAAACACTACGTAGGAATTCCCATGTGCCTGAATTAAGAGGGAACAGTGTTAAGTGTGGTGAAGATGTGGGAAAGACCCCAGTGCCCAGCTGAGAAGAAGAAACCACATACTACAGTTATTGTCTGTCCTGGGATGTTTTGCTCTTTTCTTTACTGCAATATTGGAATTAAAACCTTTGCTTATAACCTGCAGCACTGTGCATCTGATTCTGCTTTTGCTGATGTCTGTGGCAAGAGTGCATTAATAAAATTTGGCTTCTTTCCATTGCTATGATCCTCCAAGCACTCACTTCTCTGTGAAAGGCAGGGAAAAGCAGAGTAGCCTCGTAGGCTCCAGTGACCCTTCTCTAGCAGAAAGCCTAATGCAATTAGTCTCCACTGGTGTCTATTAGAGTGAAATTTTCCTGCCAGTGTAGTGCTATGGATGTATTACGGGCAGCACGGATGCCTGGCTTGCCCTGATATCTTGGAGAGGAGAAAGGGTGTTTCGGATATGTCTGTCCTGTGAGATGTGGCTTGTTGCGTAGCCAGGACAAACAGAAGTGGCTTTAAGGTAATGAAATGAGGTACCGTAATCATGGGGATGGCTCAAAGTAGTTTTCAAGGTCTTTTGGCAAACAGCATGTCCAGCATGGACTTACCTATTGCTTGAGTTGGATAGCCCTGCCTGGCACGATGGCGAGGTGGAATCCAGTGTGGGGCACCGTGTGGCGCTGGGCACCCTCCTCTGCTGTCACCAGAGGCCTTCAGGGAAGGCCCAGACCACACGGGGAGGCTGGAAGGGAGGATGGTCTGTGTCAGCCATGTGCACGTTTCCCTGTGGCCCTTGGATGTTTTTCTGATCCTCCTCAGATCTTTGTTTGTGCTCCCAAATCCTGCCGGAGCCGCTGGAGGAAGATGAGCCTTGGGAAAGGCCTCCAACAGCAGCACAAATTCTGCGAGGATTCAGACAAGTCCTAACCTGACATTTTTTCAAAGTGAAATGCAAGACCTGCTGCTTGCTGATTGCTTTTGCCCTGTAACAGCAGCTGAAGTGCAAACAACATCATTCACCATGGATGACGACAAGGAGAGAAAAGAGAGGGATGGGGAAGGAGTGAGAGAAAAGAAGTATTGAATCAAATTATGGAGGAAAACAAGCTTCTTCATAGACAATTTTGATGAAACTATTAATTTTGTCTGTAGTGCTTAGAAATTATCATCATATATCCGCTGTCTGTGCCAGAGCTAGAGAGCTAATTATATCAGATACAGAGGAAGATGTAATTATCTCCCCTTCCTCAGCAGGGCTCGTGGTTGCCACCAGAGCAGGACAATGTGAGGGCTTCCTGTAGCCCACGGCAATGGAGAAGGCTGAAAGGAGCCCCCCGGGATGCTCCAGGCTGGGATGCTAGGGCTGCCTCCCGCAGAGGGGTTTGGGCAAAAGGGGTCCATTTTATGCAGCCCATCATGGACATTGACCCTCTTTCCCCCAGCTGAGCCAACCAACCAGCCAACGGGCTCTGTAAGGTTATTCCTCATGAGGTGGAACCTATAATTAGGTGGGGGTTTCTCACAGAGCTGACACACCTCCAAGCGTTACCCAAACCTTGCAAGATTAACTCCTACAGAAAACCTATGAAAGTAGGGAGAGGGGGAAAAAAAAAAAAAAGATTGCATTCCAATGGAGCCAAAGACCGTGGCCTCTTTAAATGTTATTAAGTCAATAATTAAGTGAATTTGTAGTGTGAACTGTGTATCCACTTTAAATGGATTAATGATATAAGAATTCATACAAAATTGCTGTGTTGATTTTATGTTAATAGCTGTTTGAATGTAAGCTGAACTGTTAACCAAGGATAAGTGGAACTAATGTGCCAGCATTACTATAGAAATATAATTGAAAGGATGGTCTGCAATTTGCAAAGGGCCTTGTTTCTCTGGAGTGGGTCGGGGGAACAAAGGCTCCCTTGGACAGATTGGAAGGATGTCAGTTAGGGCGGGAGGGCTGTAAATGGAGGGATGCTTAAAAGAAGCCTGAATGGCTTAAATAAAAGCTCAAGGGAGGGGTAAAATTCAGCTGTCAGTAGTGACATTGGAGATATCCAGCAGGGCAGGGTATCGAGTTTAAGATCACCAGTTTGTGCTTTAAACCTCTCAGGACATTCCCAAGACTGCTGCGTTTTATGCCAGCAGCCAAGGAACAAATATTCCTAATATCTTGGAGAGAAACTTGTGCTTAAAGTTGCATTTCACATTTCCCCTCACTCCATCCCATCCCAAGTGCAGCACAGCAGGGACAGGGAGGCTGCTCCAAAAGCACAGGAGAAGTTGTGTTGGTTGGTAGAAGGAGGCACAGTGAGCAGGAATGGCATGAAAATGAGCAGAAGGAAATGTAAGCTGGCTGTCAGTGTGTTTTTCCAAACAGCAAAGTCTGGTCGATCGTGGAATCCCCATTACTTGAATCATTTAAATATAAGCTGGATAAAAGCCCTCAAGAAAATACTACAGAGTGTATTTCTGCTTTGGCAGGCAGTTGACTAGGGTGACCTAAGAAGTCCTTCCAGCTCTTAGTTCTTGGGGGCTATGGTTAAAATAAAGATAGGTTTGAAACAGCTGCTGAATGACCTTCTTTGTTCTCAGCCTTTGATTTTTTCCCTCCCCTCTCAGACGCAACATCCAAGGTGCTGAGTGGGCAGCCTGTGTGCAGCCCACAAAGGCAGGAGCAATTTGGGGTACCCAGGGATCTTGAAGCCTCAAGTCTCCCCTCACTTATGGCTCTTTTATGTGCTAGTGTGGTTCCTCTTGATTTGTGTGACTGGGGGTAAAAGCAGGCTCAAGGCTTTTGATGCTGATAATTTTACATAATGTGATAATATCGTGGCAGTTCTCTGCAATAAGTTGGCTTTGGAGGTACAAAAGTGTGGGTTTAAGGTAACTGCTGCAAACTTGCTAACCGGGTGGAAAAGGTGGATCGTTTTCTGCCAGATTAGTGGGTTGAGCTGGCTCAGTGGGGCGTCTCATGAGGGACAGGCTGTGCAGGGAGGAGGCTGGAGCTGCGCAGGCAGGACCGGGGGTGCAGGGAGGAAGGAGCAGTGATGGCAAAGGGAGCAGGATTCCCTCATCTAGCAATGGTAAACTGATGGGTCTGCTCAGGTGTACCACGTAACTTCATACTTAGTTTGCCTATCTGAAATTTAGGGATAAAGATGCTTCCTCTGTACACTGATTTCAGCGCTACTGCTAAAAAGCCACCCACAAGAGTAGGTCTGCTCTTTGTAAAAGCAAGTGCATTCACCTCTGCCTCTCCAAGGACTGGCTTTAAAACTATAGATTTAACATAACTTTAGATTTTGAGATGAAGCTGCAAGTTCTCTGTTGCTCTTGTGTGATTGGTAGTGATTGAAAAGATACCACTAGGAGCTGGTTGAATGCCCAGATGTCTGTAAGAGCCGTTGATTCTTGACTCTAATGAGGGTTAGATCAGGCTCCATAGGTTTGCACATAAAACCACAGCAATCCTTTGACAAAAAATGAATCGGTGCTCGGAATTTATGGGCAACATTATAAACACAGAATTGGGTAGGTGATTAAAAGCGTCGTTCATAATATAATGCTGCTGATATTTAAAGAAAATGTAAATAAATCCTTAATCATGTTTTTCATCCTTTTGAGGCTCGTCTGCCAGAACTACAAACAAGCAAACAAACAAACAATAGCAGCATATAGATGTTTGGAAAATAAGCTGCATGATTAGCTAATCTCGTCTAACTGAGGCATAATGATAAACTGGATTGTACATATTTTGTAGTTTATTACTATTAGTATGACTGTGTTTCAAGGTCAGAATTTTTATTCCTCTAACTTCATAAAAATGCATGCTTGGAAGAAATTAAAGTTATTTTGTATTATAGATTGCAGGAAATACCAATATTCATTGCTTAGAGGCATACAAAATACAACACATCTTAAGCTTTGGGTGAAATTCTTATTATTGGTTTGGGTCTGGCTATTAATACACCAGAATTTGATTTTTTTCACTCAGAAAGAGCCAAATCTCCACATTCCCAGAATATTCAGTACACTTAGAAATCTACGTCTTTGTGTGCAAATTTACATTTTCAAATTTACAAATGCAAATTTGCATGTTTACATGTTCAATTTGTCAAAACCCTTCTCCCATTAATATTATATATATTATCAGGCTATAAGGCTTAGCTCTCCGGGTCTCTCTCCTCCTCTCTGGGGCAAAGCTCAGAACAGCTGAGCGTGATTCTCCATTTGTACTGGGATGAAAGCTTCCTTAGTGCTGCGTTTTGATACATTTGCTCATCTTCCTTGAATATCACTTTATTTTGCTAGTAGTCCGATCTAGTAATGGACATACCGGTAATCTATTTTGCACTTACAGAGTAATACACCACTTGACAGACGGAAAGATATGTGAGTAGTTATTCATAAAGGAGAGGAGGAACGACTGCAAGTCAACCCAGTAGCAGAAGTGGGAGCCTCCACCTGGATGAGGAGCTTGGCAGGGTGGGATTGCCAGTGGAAAAGGTTGGGAACAGCTTACTAGTGCAAGTCTTTATTTTTTTTGCAGTACCAGAGCTATGTATCCTTTCACTGCCAGACATATGGGCATCCCCTAATGAGGCTTACATTATTGCTACTTAATATGCAAGTTGTTTTAAAGCAAGTGAAACTTGCCATGGTAATGAACACTTAAGCAAAACACATTTTTCTTCACTGGCCCATTACTATCCAGAGATAGCTAATATCTGCTAAATGATTTTTCTCTCAAAGATAATGCCCAGATAAGCTGTTAATGCGTCCTCCCATGCAAAAATGGTGTCAGGTTCTCTAAAAGTAGGATTTTGACTTTACGACCACAGTATCTGAAAGCAAAATACAAAGTCTGGCAACCTTTCCACTTGCCTTTGGTGCCTACAGGGGATGCCCGGGTTATGTTTTTGAGGTTTTCTCTGAAGTCATCAGAGCTAAACAGTTGCGTTTTGTTTTGTTTGTTCTGAAGGTTAAAATTGTCAGTTAATTAAATGCTTTCAGTAGGTACCACTTTCAGAAAGACACAAAGCATAACAGGACTCATGTTGTGGCCACCAGTGCTACAGCTCAGCAAGGGGACATACATCCACAGAATATTCCGCCGTGATGTTTTTGGGCAGAGGCACTTCCTTCACGAGCAACAGAAGGTCCCCATTGCCTGACTGGTGTCAAAGCAGCTCTTCTTAGAGAGGAAAAGGCAACTTGTGCACAACCTCCTGCCTACCCCTGAAAAACACAGCAGCTCTGATGGTCATATGCCTCTTCAGGGTCAAAACTGGTTGTCCCTAACAAAGCTCCCCTTTATGGGAGCTTGGCTGCTATACTAATGACATAGAGATTTGGGCCCTATCAGCAGCATGGTTTGGCCACAACACACTTCAGCAAAACCCTTTCTGAATGGCCAAGAGGAGAATTAACCCCCCCATTTATTTGCAAGCCTTTACGTTTTGAAGAGCAGCGACGCTGTGAAGGCACCCCCTGTGCATAGCCCATGGCACCTGGAAAGCCAAGGAGAAACCCAGCTTAGAAGCTGGGTAACTGCAAGAATATGTGTAATTTGCCCCTCTGGGTTCAAAGCTGGTTAAATACGGACTCCTCTTTGCCCCAAGAACAGTATTTCCTTGACTCTGAGCTGGCTGTAGTTGAAGTCCTGTGGAAACCAGAGGAAAAGCAGACTCAGCCATGTGCATGGGGACCTGCTTTGCAGAAGGTGCCTTTGCTTCTCACCAGCGCATCTCGTCTCATCCTGGACAAGGCAGCGAAAGAGGCTGTCCTGCCTCCAGGAGGCCCTATGGAGGGGCATTTCCTTAAGGTACGGCAAACTCATCTTCTCTTTCTCTTCTCTGCCTTTCCAGTTAGGACCTAGCTCCTTCCCTTCTCCTCCCCACCATCCCGATGGCCCTGTTCCTCATCCAGTCCTGACAAGCCCTTTGCAAGCACGTGGAAAAAATGACTCAGGTTGCTGTTCTGCCTCCAGACACGGAGGGTTGTATTCCCCATTTCTTTAATAACTTAGTTAAATTAGAGTAATATTAAGGGGCAGTTTAGTGAGGATGAAAAGCAAACAGTGCTGCCAACTTCAATAGAAAAATATCTTGAGTCAGGTTTTCATGTATTACACAGTAATCTTAAAAATCACAGTTAAAATGACTAAATTGGCCCCTTTTTCCTTTGCATTCTGATTTCTGGGTCTTTAGGGTACAATCATAAAGTCTAGAAAATTACTATTAATAAAAACTAAGAGAGGAGCTAGCTGAGTTTCTCATGTCATTGCATGCTTCTGGCAGCCAAAGCTGGAGAACGCTCAAAAATCATAAGACTCGAGATAAAAATCATCTGAGTTGGCAACACTGTTCCAAGACTCCCCGAGAGATCCTGTACCTCCTTCAGAGAGTGTAACTGTGCTTTCAAAATTACACCATTGCAAAATTAATCAGGGAAAAGGATCAGATGGAATAAATGGAAGGGAGTTTTGCAATGACTTAGATTTATGGCCGGAGGAGGCTGACTCAAGCCTCGCTGCAGCTCTGGTGCATGTCCTGTCATGTTGCTTCATTCAGGGCTCCGGACACATCTGAGATGAAGGCATGTTGCATGTCTTGACTTCCTTCAGAGAATCAGCAGAATCGCTGTTCCCTGGGTCAGGGAGATTAAACAGTTTCTTATCAGGAGAGTGACGTGGCAGCAGGGAGGTGAAATCTCTACCTGACCACAGTGCCGGAAATCGTTGTTTTCTTCCCTCAATAAAGGAAAAGGCCAATTTTCATCTTCGTCCAGCCTAGGTAATATTTCTGCAGTTAGTTAAACTCATGTTTGTGACTGCAGAGTTATACTTAGTCTGTCAGACCCTATTGATTTCCAAGTATCAACATTTTGTTGCAATATTGTTAAGTATATTATAGCTGGTTTATACTTTCCAAGGCTCTATTTTCTGGTTGATCTGTGAATGATTTACAAACTGCTTGTGGTTTCTGAGCTTGCCATTAGGTGCTGGGCCATGTAGTTATTTCGAAATGTGTATGATTCAAGCAAATCATTGCCAGCACATGAAGTGTTCATGTACAAAGGACGATGTTCGAAAGCACAAAGAATACGTGAGCGACAAACAAGCGTTGAAAGACTGGAAAAGCACAGCTTCCATGTTCTGTGTGTACCATCTTCTAGGTGATTTGGTTATTTATTATTTGTGGAGTGTAATCAGCCACATTGTTTTTTACTTTGTAATTTGATGGTTGCAACCAACCCCCAACAGGAAAATGATGTGAAGGGAAGAACAGATGGCGAGTCAGACCACCACCAGCTGGGTGAAGCCTGTGGCTTGCTCCTTGGGGTCCCAGACTGATTTTTCCCATAATTATGACTGATCCTTTGACCAGGAATGTGGAATGAATTTTGACTGTCATCAGCAAAACCAAGGGGCTGTGAGCTCCCTGTGGGTCGAGGAGAAGATGTTTCCAAGCGTCATAAGTGGTTCTTCACATGTCTGTAGTAAAGGAATTGAAATACAGAGTTGGCTATTTGACAAATTATCTTCTCAAAGTTGATAGACGGGGAAAATCTAGTGAAGGTGCCCAAGGTTACTCCAAACTGACACCTCGGATGTGCCAAGGTTACTCCAAACTGATACCTGAGTCCTTCACTTCATTTGGAAGAAGGTTGGTATGAAGCGCGCAGCTCTGACTGCGACTCTGCTGTGTACTTGTTTCAAATATACCTTAAGCAAATGTANAAGACACAGAGAGTAGCTGTAAATGCCCAGCGTGGGTGGGAGATGGATGGAGGACAACATGTTGGTACTTGTTAGGGAAGAGTTTTGGAAACAAAGTGCACCTAATTCTCCTTTCATTGATATTGAGCAATTCAGGAATAACTCCATTACAATCAGTAGAGCACTGAGAGGAAAAGCGAGTGAAAAATCTCTTACCAAAAAAAAAAGGCATTTCTTGGCAGACGCGTACCGGCTGTGGCCTGTAGGTCGCAGCAGAGTGTCTGCTTTTCATTAGGAAATACCACTTCATCCTTTGTTTTCCCAAAGTGGAATTCCCCAGTGAGATAAACCTACCCGTATTTGGCCGTATCGCTAGAAAAAACAGCCTTGGCCTTGCTGGCAAGACAAAAGGATGTTGTTTCTTTAGGTTTTAGCTACATGGGTGTGAGCTATGTCGAGTGTTTCAGACCACGTGAATCAGCGCCACGTGGTCCAGCAGCACAGCGCCTTCCCATCATGATGCGAAAATGATGGGAAGGACTAAGACGTACAATAAACAACTCTGGAAAAACTGGTCCTGGAGGTCCCATCCCGTTAGGTCAAATAAATTTCTCCATTTTCTTTCACGGGCTTTGGATCCAAAATTTGCACAAATCCACATAGTCGTCTGTTAAGCTAATGTATCATATAGCAAAGGAGGTATGCAAAAAATGTGACACCACATACGGTGCTGCAGTGAGAAACTGCTCCACATTAATATGATCCCGTCATGTGCTACAGAAATGAAAAACTTTAGCAGATGGTACTGATGTAACTCTTTCTGGCTGCAAAGATAGGAATAAACGATGACTTCATACCTCAAGTTCTTTCACTTCATTGATTACTCACAAAAAATATTAAATACAGGTAAGAAAAAAATACAAAACAAAATTGTATGGATGTTTCAATGACAAAGTGTTCTGGTGTTCACCAGGAAATGCCGAGAGGAATCCAGCACTTTGTAAAGCCAGTCATAAACGTATAAAAATATATGAATGCCAATGGAAATTATTGACTGAACAATCTCCTTTTTGGTGGGAAATATGTTTTATGGATATTTATACTGATCTGCTTGAAATACTCAAGGCAGAATGGGAAAACCAGTCAAAACTCTGAAAAATTTAAAGCATGTTTTCAACTGGCTGAAAACCAGAAGTCATCATGTGATTTTTTAAAGGAAAAGCAATCTCTGTTTCTTCAGAGATTCATTTGGTTTAAGGCCAGAAAGGACTATTACATCATTTACTTTGACATTTTGTTTAATGAAGGCCAGTTACCCCTATATTTAGCCTGAAAGCTTATATTTGGTTAATTTTTTTTCCAGAAAAGCAACAAGCATGTAGTTTTGATTTGTATATGCTGAGAACTGCAGAATCCACCATTTCCTCAGTATTTTCTACAAGCGATTTATAACTTTCCCTATTAAGACGTGTTCTTAATTGCTCACTTAAAATTGTATGGCTCCACATTTCAGACCTTGCTTCTTGTTATGCTTTGCTCCTTTAGCTGAAAGGGTCCTTTGACAGTCAGTGTTTTCTTCTTTTGTGTGTACAAACACACTGCAGTCAAGTCACCTTTCCATTGTCTTGCTGGTTAATTGAAGTGATTGAATTCCATAAATAATACATAAAACATTTTACTAAATTATTTTAGACTCTTTCTTTACTCCAATTTTCAGCAGCCTTAAAAAACGCAAGTGCTAAAACAGGTACTGGTGCTGTGTGCAGAGGTAAAAATCCCGCTCCCCCCCCCGCAATTCTCTTCTTTTAGCGTATCCAAAGGTCAAATTTGCTTATTTGCTTTTTTTTCTTTTCCTAGAATGAGGGCTCATATTCAGTTGCTTAACTCCGTCCCAACTCACTGCTTTCCTTGTAGTCCTCCTTGCTGCCTGTGTGGCCTATGTTCCTTATTGATAGCTGTGAAGCTTTGCATTTGGCTAGATTAAAATGCATCTTGTTTTAAGTGCCAAAAATTGCTAAATAATGCACATTGCTCTCCATGATTAACCTCTTATTTTCTGATGTTGTTTCCTGCACGTCAGATTGCTGAAGCTTTGCAACCATTGACTGTGGTTGGCCCACAACCATGTCGTGCTACAACCAACCTCTCTTCTACAGATGTTTCATAATGCTTTTATAATCAACATGTTGTGTTCTGCTGAGTTCTATGACTCACCAAACTCTAAGTGTGTTGCATCTTTGCAGTTATCTTTATCATGCAAACTTGTAATCTCATCAAAGAATGACATCAGCTTTATATGATACGGCCTGTTTTCCATAAAACCATGATTACTGCTGTTAATTACATTTCTATACTTTATTATTTTAATTAATTATCTTTATTAATTGACGTTTTTATCAGCTTTCCATTGCCTTGCCTGGCATTGATGCTGGCCAGCTGGGTCACACTTAGCTCCACTTTTGACTCTTGGCACCGCACTAGCTGTTGTCCAGTGTTCAGGAATTTCCTTTGTGTTAGAATATTTATTAAAAACTAATTTCAACAGGCTTGATCTTCGTGGCCCGGACACTTAATGTCACTGGTATTCTCTGTGCCCTTCCCCTTCAGCGGCAATAGCTTTCCTGTTAAGCATTGGGAGGGGGAACAGCCACCACAGCACTATGTCACCCAAGAATTCCTCTACGTCATAGCAACTTTCACGTTAAATTGGCAGATATTATCACATTTGGGCTTTTCTGTCATGACTGAGCAATTATTTGAGTTCTACTTCTTATCATATGGATACAATCAGATGGGAGAAGCATTTAATCTAAAACTTCAGAACAGATACGTGTGATATATATTCATTAGCAGCACTAGTCTCCAAAAGTCATCTCTTGTGTATAGACTTCTGTAGTTCTGCCATCGTCAAGGAGACAGTGAATTATTAGAATCTGTTCTATATGCAACTTGAGGCTAGCATTACTCCAGAGCACTAAAAACCCAGGAATCTCCCAATTATCCGTGCAGACTGACATCCATTACTCCACCAGCACAGGCCATGAGACTGCATTCCTGGGGAGCAATATCAGTTTTGCGTGGGTTACAATGGAGACTTGCATGGTGTGATGTTTCCATGTGAGCAGTACTAAAACCAGCCTTAGGCACACTGTAAGTCTTTTCCAAACAGAGCTCATATTTAATTTGGTGTGTTATGGAAAACTCTGGGCAAGTTTTCCACTCAGATACATTATATTTTACAAGGGCACTCTGCAAAGTACAGCATTCTGGGTTTTTTTTAATCATTTATCTTCAGAAAAATAAATAGAAGCCCTTATAACAATTAAATACCTATCTGTTATTCCCAGGGAGCCAGGATTGTATGCCAGAAAAGTAAACCAGTCATGATGAAAGAACACCATTTGGGTCGAACTCCCAGTCATGATGGAAAAGAAATTAAATGCAAAATTGTCCAGATTGCACCATAGATCCATCCATCTACAGATTAATACATCTCCTTTTCCCTCTTGGAAGTGCAGATGACATTGTGGTAGACTTGCAAATGAATTAGCACAGAATGTGTGATCAAATTCAGCTGTGTGAGTGAGAGTGAAGAATTTTGCCCAAGAGGCAGGTAATTTAGTACAGGTCTAAAAATCTCTGCCTTGGGAATAAGTAGTAGTCTCATTAGCAATACCTCTACCCACTACATGTATCTGTTGACTGTTGTTCTGTGAAGACCTTAACAGAAGAACCTTATGTATAAGCAACGGATGCTCTGATTCAGGCTGTATTCATAGAACAGTTTTAAATCTGGCTAGCAAATACCAAAATCTTGGCTGAAAAGTTGTGATGTAAGAAGCACTTATTAAAGATGCCTGCAAACATATCTCTCTTCGTCCACATTTGCATACCCAGAGGTTAGCTCAAATAATTGACAATAAAGTCAAGCATATCTTATTTACGCTATAATTATTTTACTCACATATGTCACTGAACATAATTGTTTTCTCAGTGTTTTAAGATTCCTCCTACAGATAGGGAGCCGTAGAAAAGTCTTTCTAACATGAGCTTGGAGTAGCTGGAAGAAGCTGCTGCTAAAGAGAGGCTGGGATATGCACAGCTGTTCTTATTTCCAGCTGGTTTTTGTATGTTTTCCGGGTGGAGCAGACGTTGATAGCTGTTCCCTTATAAAATATGTAATAGTGTACTTTATGACCTAATCTATTTTCCAGTCCTGGGGCCTGATCCAGAGTCCACTTAGCTCCCTGAACAGGCTTCCAGTGGCACCAGTAGAGCTCTATCAGATTCTTAATGAACCAATGCAAGCGAGAGGTAATTTAGGGCCATTATCTTTGTAGGGTTGCATATGGTTCGGTGATGCTCTAACATTTGCCTCCAGAGTTCTCTCCCTGCTGCTTCACTTGCTTTCGCTAGCTGTTTTTCACCAGCCTTCAGAGATTTATATCCGACAGCTCTGGGTCTCTTACACTGTCTGAGGCTGCTTGCCACCAAGTCACAGACATCGTACTCCCGTGCCTCCTTGGCAGACTTCCCCAGGAAAGCTCCGGGCCCAATGGCGGTTGATAATGTCTGGTGACATTTTGTGGCACTCCTTGAGTCTTGTCGGTCTTGTCATGCTTTTCTGTGTTATGCGTCGTCAACTGCAGCCTCCTAATTGTGACTTGATATTTAAGTTCATTGGCAAAGGTTGTTTGCTTATGGGTTAGTATATCCACTTCAACAGCCTCAGAGAATAGGGTGACAGGGAGAGCACACTGGAGCTTTTGGTTGTGGGAGAGTGCTGCAAATCCTTTCACAGGAGGCTAATTTCCACATACAGGGTGTAGGCTGAATCTGGGACACAGGGAATGTAAGCGAGCACAGGAGCCAGACTGCAGAAAATGTACCGAGACTAAAACCAGCCAGAGGGAGGAGGAAGATTCTGCGCTTGCTCCTGGGCTTGGGACTCAACGTCCTGGTTGAGACCCATCTCTGCCTTCTTAGGTTTGCATCTTTAGGTTGCAAAAAATACGGCTTCAAAAACAGGATCCAGCCATTCTGCCGGCAAGTTTTGTGTGCGTCGCTCATTTATGTGCACAGGCCACTTGAACAAACAAATATTGCTTTGCCTCTTTTGCAGAAGATGAGGTTGAACTGGCTTTTTCCTACTTTGGATATGATCTAAAAGGGCTAAAGCAATTTCAAAACTAGCAGGGATGTGCCAGGTACATGTATATCTCACTAGTTTGATGTGGTTATGCTGGGCACTCCAGATATTTCACACCTACTGGATGTTTCTGGGAAATGTTGTTTCCGCTCCCACAATTCCTTGGTTTTGCTCTTGTTTGTGCTTGTCCCATTAGATCAAATGAGGCTAATGACTGAGGGATAGCCATGCTTCCCAGGGATTTGAGGACTTAAATGCTTGAAAGCTATTAGCAGACATGGTCTGCTGTTGAATACATTGAAGCCTTTTGCTGCAGGGGACCATCCTAAAGGCTGTAAGAAAACAACAGCTCAGTATTTTGACAACATCAGCTCACAACTTTGTTTTAGCTAGAACAGTCTTTTTCTGATCCTAATGTAGGTCATGGCTGCAAGTTAATTTGTTCCATGTGCCATTATGATGCAGGATACTTTCAGAAAAACAGGGTTCTCCCAGGGTGAGAAAAAATTATGTTTACTAAGTAGTTATAGCCCGTTTTATTTCTTTTCCTCCCAAATTTCCCATGTGCTTTCCCATGCTTTGCTTTGCCCTCCTCCTCCTCCTCATTTTCCTGCATTAGCAGCCTGATTCCACATCACTGGTGTAACCAGTTTAACTCCCTGTGCTCTCCAGACCTCCAGGCGTGCAGGCAGAGAGCAGCCCCATCCCAGTCCCCGTTAGGGCATGCGGCTCCTCTGCAGCTCCCTCTGACTGTATGTGAATTTGCACGTTGGAGCAGGGACTGCACCCTCACCCCCTGCCAGGCATTTTGAGACTGGTGGATCCCAGTTTACGGGGCGTTAATTGCCTGCTCCTCTGGATCCCTTACAAACCTACCCCAGGTCCTCTTCAACTTCAATGGGAGCAGGGAGAAGTGGATGTTTCCTACAGCTTCTGGCTTTGCCTGAACTTTACCCAAACACTGATAAGAGAAGTGCTTGTGCTTACTCTGTCTGGGCTGCACCAGATTTATCTCCTGTCTGTCTGCTCTGCAGCTGGAGGAGTGGCTGCAGGGTGGACTGGCATACCTGGGCATAGCTTCACCTAGGTGATTGGTAAAACTATATTCCTAAACCCGACTAGCAAACTGTCCTGAGCAGAGGCCTTGGGCTTTAGACACTGCATAAACTGAGACAGTGCCTTATTTCAATAGACCATGTATTTGATTAGTAGTTTTTAAGGCTCTTTGGTTGGTGATGATAAATAGAGGGGCTTTGCATGTGGCCTCCCCAGTGCTATTGCAGTGAATTTGCTCTGATATCACGTATGCGTGCAGAATGAAAAACCTAATTAGCGTCACCTGAGACGAAAGCTCTGTAATCATGACTGCAATCTCAGAACAATTAATCATCCACCTACAATAAGTCACCAGACTCATTTTTCTGTTTTGTCTCTAACTTCTGCAGATTTAAAAGAACTACTGGAGCAAGCGAGATGATGTGGGGTTTGGGATCCCGGCTCAGTACAGCTGACCGGTTAATCACAGTGGGAGCACGAGCACAGAAAACAGCCAGGGTGGCTTAACAGCTTCTGTCCCAGTCCCCTGCTGCCATCGCTCAAAACTTCACCTACCATTTTACGAGCTCTCTATGTGCCTAAAAAGGCTATTTCTGGCACCTTCAACTAAACTAGTTCAGCCGCTTTGAAGACTGCAGAGCCTGGAGAAAGAATAACTTTCCCATACATACACACACATATATATGTATGTATATACAGGTTGAGCTTCTGTCTGTATAAGTTTTTCAATTTTGTTTTAGAGTGGCTAAAACGCCACAGGATGAAAGCATTGTAGTATGAGTCCTCACTGTGGAAAAAATTATTGAAAAAGTAGAGAAACTGGTTGAGATATGACCAAATGGAAAGTTTAAGCCTATTACTTGGAGCGTCTCTTTCAGCTTCTAAACCAGCCACATAAAGCTTGGGGATTGCCATAACGCTGGGTGCCTTGTGAATTGACTGTGCAGTGAAAAAGGCAGTGAAGGATCACATTTTCCCTATTTAGCCTGTAAATTCATTGTACTGCGTTTCCAGGAAAACTTGATTTTCACAGCACATTAGAGACCTGGTCTTCAGTGGTTAGAGTGATGTAGCTCCACCTAAGTCAATAGATCTCCAATGGTTTGTGGTAATTAAGGGTGGCACTGAGCCTCCAACACTGTCAGAGAAGGCAAGATGTTTAGTTTCTCTGAAGAAAAATAGCAGTTTATTAAGTGTTAAAATCTGAAAAAAAAAAGAATCTTGAAGTAAATTAATTTGATGCGCTCTTGACACCAGCAAAGGGGGAATTTTATCGCTTTCATCCTATGTGTGAAAATGTTGTACAAGTTTTACAAGCAACAGCATGTGACCAACAGTGAGACAGAGAGAGTGTGGCTTATACAAATGAAACAGTGCTATGAGAAAATGTAATATTTCTAAAAAGACAAAATAGAGTCTGTAAAATTGTCTTACATTTGAGGTATATATATATCACCAAGGACAATATAAAGAGAGAGAGGAAAAAAAGAATTAAATTCCACTTACAGAGACTTTAGAATAATCTAATAAAACGTATGTGGCTACACAGTACAATTTGGTTCTACAGTTTTAAACTCAGGAAGAATATATCTCAGGATTATATTAGTGACAACATCTCATACCTGTGCCCAGCAAGACACTGCTTTTTCCCCCTCAGATTTGTCTCTCATGTTGGACCCAAACTTTCACTGCTAATTAAGGCAAACTCCCATCACACTCAGTGGGCTAAATTCTCTTCTCATTTACATGGAAGTGGGAGGACTGGAGGATATTGCACGCAGGTTACAATGTCAGGTTTCCAATCAGATCATCAAAATTAAAAAGCAGTTTGATAAACCAAATTTTCCAGCTGAAAACACAGTATTTCTGATAGCTGTAATCTTTTAAGTGATTTCTGACACAGTTTTCATATACAAATGTCCTTGCAGCACAGGCATTTTTTCTTTCTTTCTGTTTTCAGTGCCTATTTACAGTTTCTCGCCGAGACATAAAACATTATCATGTAAATGATAGTTTTCTTAGAAAGCAAATCCACTGGGATTTTTAATTGGAATATCTTTGTGAACATCTGAACCAAACTGTAGCACACTGTGAAGTCTCGAAGCGATGCTGAACAGTACTGCTCACATTTTTATTTCATGTTTGCTGTTAGAACTATTTGGTGAAGATAATATTTCAAAATACACAGCTCAGTCACATAAAAGTTCTTGCAACTGTGAGAACGTGAGGGAGTTTGAAATACATACAAAAACCTTCTTTGGAAGAAGGAGCAGGGCAAAACATGCAATGAGAAATTCTATTCTAAAAAATCTTTAATTTATTACGAGGGCAATTTTCAGATTGCAGTGTCAAGGTCCTTCATGTTTATGAACATTTTCTGCACTCACCTAATAACTGAGAGTCAGGGGGAATCTATCAAATTAATTTCAGTTTTGGCTGGAGAGTTAGACTTTTTAAAGAATGCTAATGATTTTGTCCAGACGTTAATAAATCTGCAGTAAAACCCAGCACGTGAAAGACAAATGAAGGGACATTTTTGTCCTTCATTCCCTTTCTCTTCTTGGAAGGCTGGAAATATTATTTATCTCTGCTGCTGGTGCTAGGGACAGATTTTTGAGTGCATGGTACAAGATTCAAACATGCAGTGCAGGTTAGAGGGACAAATCGAAATGGAGAATGTTGTCCTTTGTCTGCAGGGAGATTCCATTGCCCCATGAACACGAACAGACTGGAAATTTGAGAGAATAGCATCACCTTCACAAAGCAGAAATAAAGCTCTGGATGGCAGCTGGGAGAGTGTATCTGGGAAAGGTGGGTCTATATGGACCCTCATTTTTAGCTACTTTTCCTGAGCATCTTCTGCTGAGCGTTGCTGGGAACAGGTAGTCCTGGTGTGGTGTTCTGGTGCAGCCTGGCTGGTTTTAGGAGCTTTTCCTTAATTGCAAAGCAACAAGAGCCATCGGCGCTCCCACAGGAGCGGATATCGCAGTCCAGCGGCTTTGTCCAGGCAGAAATCCATTTAACTAAAGTGAGAACCTGAGCATCTTCAACTCCCATTTGCCTCACTGGCAGCTGAAGACATTAATCATCTTGCACAACACCCTGAACGTCTCTCGTAATCCTAAATGAGGATAAACAATGAAGCTGACTTTGTTTTTTTGCAGAGGAGTGGATGTTGCTGAATGTGAAGCCCAAAATACAGTTTAGTCTCTTGTTACCACCTCTGCAGGGAAAAATGTAATTACATTGAGCTCTAAGCAACTTAGTTTGGGACAACTTATTTAGTCTCTCTGAAGTATTGGTCCATTCCCCAGAGCATTAAAAAATGAATGCTGGTGTCCAGCCTATTGCATAGCAGCCCTGTGAGGGTTTATGTGATAAATAACACAGCAGAGTCTTCCAGTAATTCCTCTTAGGTTAGCAATGAAAACAGAGCTATGTAAGTCTAGGGCTAATACAATATGCAGAGGTACAGTGAAGCCTGGGCAAGCATTTAAAGTGAAGGAAAGTAGTGGACAGAAGCCAAAAGCCCAGCTTTTCTCCATTTTCGTTTCCTCCTAAATACAAATACTCAACATCCATTGCTCTCTCCTGCAGCGTCACACGTTTGGACTGGATGCTGAGTATCTGTTTCTGCTGTCAGTGATGGATAAATTCCTAATGAACTGCGTCAAGACAGCATGTGGATTTTTCTAGGTGGCATCATTCAAGAAGCTTCTTGCAAACTCTATCTCGGTTTCAGTGAGTAAAAGATTAACAGAGTGAGACATAGGAAAGAAAGCAAGCCCTGGGATGTGAAAGCAACCAAAGCAAACATCTCCTGGAAAATGGACCCGAGGATCTTTGGTACCTTTGAGTATTTTTTTTTTCTTTTAAGAGCTGGAGTGCTATTTCTCTTAAAATGGGTTATGGGTGGGGTTTAGCTTTCTGTATAATGTGTTTTCTCCCCACAGATACAGCATATGTTCTCTTTCCTGAGCATAGTGAGTGAGGAGTATAGTCTCAGGATGAAATCTTTCCAACATTATCTGATGTAAAATACACAGCTGGATTGATTCCCAGGTCCATTCTCATCTCTTTTGACTTGCAAAGCCATGGCAGGGCTCCAGGAAAGAGGTGGAGCACCCTGTAAAAATGCAGAGTGCTCGCTACACCCAGACAGCTTAAAAACTGCAGGTACTGCCTAAGGAATTTGCTGTGCAAAGCAATTATAGTATAGGAGGCAACAAAAAGACAAACAAATTTAAGTTGATGGACAGAGACATTTATAAAACATAGCTCCTTTCTACCTTGGTGTAAATTATCTCTCTGCTTCCCTTTCCTCAGTTGAGGTCATTGGCCTAAATGGACCAAAATACTTAGAGCGTGTTCCGTCACAGGTGCTTATGTAAATGAAAACTCCAAAATACCAGGTAAGACCTTGATCCTGCAAGGCCCGTGACACACATGGAGCCATATGCCAGTGCACAGTCCCTGGAGGTAGGTGTAGCTCTGTACAAGAAGTGCTG
>VYZW01008109.1:11122-30749 GCA_013401315.1 Balaeniceps rex
CAGACATAGTGCTGCTTATATGCAGTCTGCCTAATGGGTATTTCTAGGTGTTTCCTAGAGATTCAGGAGACCAAAGCGTGAATAGCAACTTCTCACTGTGGTTCCAAAGCACTGCAGTAGTGATGTTCCTTGGTACAAATGAATGACACTTCCAAGTCAGGGCCTGGTAAATGAGAAGTTTTCATGCTATAAAAAAAGGACAAGCTTTTGGGGGTGAGAATGAATACTATACAATTTCAAAATTAGTTTTGCTAGGTTAAAAAAAGTCAATTTCTAAAAATATCTCAATACAATCTTTATTAAAGTATAGTACATACAGAATCAATCAGATTGATCATGCATTTGGAACTAATGGCAATGAAATTATTTTGAATGCTCTGGATTCGTGTTTTGCTCTTCTTGTTTGTCTTCGCATATATAACTGCATGATATTTGCTGCCATGAGGGACCTCCAGGACTCCAGCAATTGTGAGAACAGTCAGAGCAGTAGATCTTCCATGTTTTAAAGTGGGAGCTTTCATTTACTTTTCTCTTCCACCATAAACCAGCAATGCAGCTGTGGGAATATCTCCCTCATGTCTGTTTGTGTGACAACAACCCATGAAACGACACCCATGATGGTAACAGAGACACACACAGAAGAGATCTATCACGTTTTTCTCTCTGAGATATTGCCTTCCTGATTTCTTGTGGCATCCTTCTAGACTCTGAAATAAATGTCATCCTATGCCGGTTCCACATGGCTGATATTTAATGTTGGAAAAATTTAGCAGATGGACTACAAGGGATTAAGAGAGACAAGAAAAGAGAATTCATTGTTTGCAGCCTCTCTGGATGAGCCATTTCAGAGTGCATCATGGATCCACTGTGGAAGCCATAGCAGATTACTGAGCAGCTGTAGAGGTTCTACTTGATTTTAGTGATCCACAGATTTGTCTATAAAATATGGCATTTGGTCCTGTAAGCCTTAATAAAACCAAGGAACTTAGCTTTGCCACATTTGACAATGTGAACTAAAGTCCTAAATCACTAGAATTATATGAACAAGTATAGGTGGAAATGTTATGGATACGTTCATGGATGAACTTAAGATTTCACATATTTCAGGCAGAGGTGTGTCCTCAGATTGCAGCCTTTCTTTATAAAATTCTCAAATACAAAGCTAAACAGTGTTATCTCCTGATAAGAGCAGAGATAAACAGCATTTCCAAAGCAAGTGATTTAAACCCATCCTAATTCAAGCAGAATAAGAACAACATAGTAAAGGATGCAATGTCAACTGTTTCTCCATGTGGAAGACTGAAGAGCACTGAAAAGTAGAATACCACGTGGTGGGTGGGGGAAGAGTTTCATAGCTGTGGGCTTATGTATCAGAATACCAGCAATGTTCATACTGACTCCTGAAACCTGGACTATGCTACTTAGGAAAGCACAAATGGTCATTAACCAAGTAAGGAAACAACCTTCAAGATATACTTCTGACTTCATTTCTGTGCAACAAAGAATTTTCGAGAAAGGGCTGGATTCACCCTCTTTTTCCACTAACATATTTCAAACCAGGGTTGTGAATGTCTGTAAAATTACTGAACAGTGCAGTGGAAAAAGCTTCCTTTCAGTCTACTTACTTCATTTTTGGGTGCCTAGCCTGTGGTCTCCACAGGCTGACTGACATGTCATCAGGACAATTGATCTAATTTTTTGCCTATTCAAAGATACCTTATGCTCTGCTAACAGCTATTTTTTTCCCCAAGATGATAGTTGCTCACAGCTGCTATCCTTTCTAGATGCTTGGCAGCTCCTCTTCTGTCATGCTGGGAACAAACACCTGGTCATATAACTGAGAGGCTACTGGACCTTTTGGAAGGATGACAACTAAGCACCAGCTGTAATCACTAAAACAGTTCATCCATCTTTCATTCCTCTCCTCATCATTTCCTGAAATGCCTAAAGGAAAAAAGGTGACCAAGAGTGGGATGAAGTAATTCTTCTGTTAGCCACAGCTTACTCCTAGCTGCCTTCTTTCCACAGGGAGTTTGCAGCATGTGTGCACTAAGCCACTTGGTTTCTGTGACACTGTGGTCTTGCCATGCTTGTACAGTATAGTTTAATTTGTGCAGGCTAACCAGGCCCATAGCATGTATACTTCTGATCCCAAAAGCTGTGTAATCTGTATAGCTAGAAAGACTGGATGCAACTGCTCTGTTTTATTCCAGGTCTTATGCCATTTCTATTCCTACAATGCTAGAGAACATTTACCACAGCTTAAATTTTCCCTGAAATATATCAGGTTTCTACCTCTCACCCCAATCTCTCACTCACTCACCAGCCACAAGCAAGCCCAGCCCGACAGAACTGATATGCAGGAAATGGGACAAGGATGCTGTTTTAAGTCATAGTTAATAAAATGACAGCTCAGACCTCCCCTTGAAACTTCAGGAAAATTTAATTACACTTTTCAGGTTCACTAGGCTGATTTTCTCTGCTTACTAATATCAATCAGTTGACTTAACTTTCTCTATTTTTTCAAATAGAGACAAGGAAAAAAACACCGCAAAGTAGACCAGTAGGATAATATAAGTATCTTATACACTATAGCTGTAACTATTTCACAGTCCACTTCTTTAATGAGATTATGAGGCAAATGCTAAATCAGCTGGTTGCTTTCTTTCTACCATGGAGTATTCATCTCATTCATAGTTTGCTCTTCTCAAGGTTTTGCCTGGTAGCAAGCCCTTATCTAAGCTGCAGCTGATCCTATGCTGTGAGCTGTTTCTCTTCTGTCACCTATTCCTTACTTCTCACACTTCTGTCATGTTTGGTTAGCCATGCCCTACTCCGCCAGTTGTTCCTTGCTGCCCCTTCCCTAATCACTGCTTGCTCAGCGACCTGTTCTGACTATTGCAGTTTTACTAATAATTTCTGTTAATTCAGCTCTTAGAACACAAACATCACTGAGGGTTGACACAGGCTATACAACATCACTTATCCAACTTCGACTGCTTTACTGGACACTCTTAAGTAAAATATCCCACTTTTCTTTTTTCATAGCCTATAACTTTGCATCCACAGCACTACAGAATTGCTGCTTAAGATGAGCATTTACCTCAGAAACAGAGTTGTGAGTTGGCCTGTATTTTCCTATTTTCTTACAGCTCCAGAGTTTTCTCTGGTTAGCTATGGATCTCCTTTTCAATAACTACCAAACACAATAAAATAGCATATGTTTAAAAAGATCACATTTTATTAGTCACTTTCATTTATCTTCTTTTCTATCACATATCCACAGAGCACTGTTCTCGACCTCCTATGCTCTCTGAAAATCTCCTGTGATTTTCTTTTAGGATCCAACCATCAGGTTTAATTGAGAATGCAGAATTTCCACTCTGCAACTGTAGGACTACAGTAGTGTATGGAATAGGATGAACCCCATTCTCTAATCTCAAAATTAATTTTGAGCTGAGTGTGGAATGTCTTTATCTGCCATTTTCTTTGAATGATTTTTTCCATTCAAAATTCAGAAGACATCTGGTGCAAAGGTAGGTTTCCATCCAGTAGTAATTAGAAAACCAGTGTCAGAATAAACTACAAAGCTACCAGATTTAGGCCACACTCTCTGAATTCCTCACTAATCTCATTGTAATCAAGAGAGGGAAAGCCTACACTAATAATAGAAGTAGAAACAGTTGGTCAAAATACGGAAAAGTGAGCAAGGAAAGGGATCCACTTCAAATGGATGAAACAACGAAAGATGAAAAATCTTGATTTTAGGAAGATTAAGCATGGCAATTCATTGTTGTATCTGGTTGGTCATAACATAGCATACTGTGGACAGACAGTTTAAGAGAAATGGAGTTCAACAGCATAGCACCACAATTCTCCTTTAACAACTTGGTGTTCTCAAAGAGCATCAGTAAAAACGACCTAGCCATATGGCTATCAGAAAATACCAGTTTGTCATCCTACTGATAGTCAGCACAGCTTGGTCTGAATAAAAGTAGTAACATTGTTTGCTGAGGAAACACATTCATTTTCAAAGGTCATTAACTTTCTCCTCCAAATTTGTGTTGCCTGGGCTGTTCTGGGAAAGTCGTTTTTGCTTTCCTGGAAAAAGAGTAAGCACTTGCTTTTCATACAATTCCATAAAAGTCTCAGTAACTCCCATTACTGCTGTGGTGTATCACAGACGTATTTGATACTCCCTCTCAAACAGCCTCGAACCTTTAATAGATTAAGATATTTACAATTCATCACACAGAAGGAAATTCCCTATCTCTATTGAAACTCAGAACTTGCTGCTGGGTATCATACACCTGGCTGTTTTCACATGCCATGTCCCCTGCACCGTTAGCTGGATGTACTATTTTTTTCCTTTCTTTCTCAGTAAGAGATAATCTCCAGTTTCTGTGGATCTATTTTCTTTGTACTGGCACTGGACTGCACATGCTGTGAAGAACGTATCTATTAAGTCACCTTCAAAGTGAGAGCAAGGTTTTTCTAAGCAAAGGCTTGGCAAATATCAGCTCTGTATTCACAGTAATGACAGTGACGTTCTCTACCTCAAACAGTCGTCTTTTCCTGAGGGATCTCCTCATAACGCACATGCTTTCTAAAGGCATTGACTGGATCCACCTTTTTCTTATTGTAAGTTGGCTATGATAACTGTGGGCTATGGACAATAACCCTGACACAGGCAGCTGCTTCTGCCAGTCTTGAGAAAGCATGAAAGTGCTGGACTGCCCTCCTTTCAGCACTGACGGAGGGAGCACCTCATACCATGAGCTCAGGGTGGGTGAAGACCTTTCAGAGAAAAAAGTATATTGTGTGGACTGCTATGCGCTGTTTTCATGCTATGTAAGAAAGAGTGACAAGGCTTGCATTACGCCTGAGGGTGCTAATGTTTAACAGTGAACAGACCCCTGCCTGATTGTCGTGGTTTTACCCTAGCCAGCAACTAAGGACCACACAGCCACTCACTCCCCCTGCCCTGGTGGGATGGGGGAGAGAATTGGAAGAGTAAAAGTCAGTAAACTTGTGGGTTGAGACAAGAACAGTTTAATAATTGAAATAAAATAAAGTAAAATAGTAGCAGTAGTAGTAATAATAATAATAGTAATAATAATAATAATAGTAATAATAATAATAATATACAAAGCAAGTGATGCACGATGAAATTGCTCACCACCCGCCAAACGATGCCCAGTCAGTCCCCCAGCAGTGATCGCTGCCCCCCGGCCCACTCCCCCCAGTTTATATACTGAGCATGACGTCATATGGTATGGAATAGCCTTTTGGCCAGTTTGGGTCAACTATCCTGGCTGTGCCCCCTACCAGCTTCTCGCTGGCAGGGCATGAGAAGTTGAAAAGTCCTTGACTAGTGTAAGCACTTCTTAGCAGTGACTAAAACACCACTGTGTTATCAGCATTATTCTCATCCTAAATCCAAAACACAGCACTATGCCAGCTGTTAGGAAGAAAATTAACTCCATCCCAGCCGAAACCAGGGCACTGATCAAGAAAAAAGTGTACAGTGCTTTATACCATCTTTCTAGCTGCTTTATTATCTTGAAGCAGCTGAGTCTCACCCAGAATCTGATACCTAGCAAGCAGTGTACTTGAAATGCAACTGAATAGATAGCATTTGTTTAACAGATACTGCCAAATGGATGTGGCTACCATTTGTGCCAGGGGGGCCTTGTCGCTTCTACAGAGTGGCAACAAAATACTGACTGTAATTCTTTGAAAATCTGTCCTAAGACAAATTATTTAAGCCAGTTTGGTTTTGGCCCTTCTACTAGTGAGTGCTATGCTCAGAATAAGAGTCTGGCATTCAAGATGTTTGGTATCATACATTCAAAGGACAAGTAATGAATGTTCTTGTCTGAAATGACTGACAGTAGGCTGAGGCATTGAAATGAGCAGGGCTTTAGTAAAAGTTTCTTGCAAGGAAATCATACTTCTGGTACACCCTTTAGGGTACCTTAAATGCTTTAGTAAAGATCTGTTTGAAGCAGACAGTAATATGGAAGTATGTTGAAAATTTCTGTCAGAGGTATTGAGAGAAACTGCCTTATATGATGTCATTAATGTCTTGTAAAATGGAGTTTGGTGTTTAAGTAAAGCAATTCCTGCTGAGCTATATATATTTAAATTGGTTGCTAGGCTGGCTGTGAAGAAAAAGTGTATCCTTGAAGAAAATATTACTTTTCATTCTTCATGAAGTTCTTGCCTGTTGAGATCTCTTCTTCAGCACAGTTGACTTAATTGAGTTTCTAAGAATATGTTTTTTGAAGATGTGAGACTTAATAACCATTTAAAGTTAAGTTATATTTGGAGTATGAATATGCAGCATGGCACAGGTATTTTAACTTGACCGCATCTTATTTGGAGGAAATACTGTTATACCTACAGCGAACCTGGTAATTCTTACAAACTGATACTTACCTAAAGCAAATAAACAGTCACTGGTATGTAGATTTGGCTAGTACTTACCATGAATCTGAACATGGATTTCCCTGGAGTAACATCTAGGATGCATACCATTTTGAGCTTGAACTCTTTTAGCAAGAGCTCCATTTGACTTGCGCATACTCCTTCACAGTGCTCTCACAAAAATGTAACTCTTGATCAATTACTGCCAGCATGACCTTGAAGTCTTAATTATTAAATTGTTTTATACTATTCCTTGCAGAGATGACACTTACTCATTAATTTCTCTGCATTCTTATTCTCAGGATATTTTTCACCGAAGGACTAGCAATTTTATTTGGCTACTTATTATCTTGATTTACAGGTCGCTTATATAGATTATAGACTGTCTCTATTTAGGGCATTAGAATTTATCACTTAGAGGCAGCAAAGAGCTACAAGTGTGCGGTCATTTACTGTCCTGTAAATGATCCTATTTGTCACAGCAGTTAGCTTGAGCTGGGGAGATGTAACCTCTGAATGCTGTGTGCTTTTCATAGCAAAACTTGTTAACAGAACACAACTACCCACTTTTGCCTGCCCTGAATGGATGTGGCAACAGCAGTAATATCCAGGAGCTGTTTAATATGATGTTGCTTGTGTTAGAAAAATGGGGAAAGAAAGAGGAATTGTGAGTATATGTGAAGAAATTCCAGTCTTCAAATGGGATTTCTTTTAACTCTAGTTGTGTTTTGCCAGGAGTTTACAAGCACAGGAGGCTTGAGAATTATGTTCACATGAAGTATATGTTGAGTTTTCCTTGGTGGCCTGTATTTTCTGCACTCCTTACTCTGTGAATCCTCCTGAGTAATATAGGCAGGGATGAAGTCACTACTTCTTGCCTGCTGGTCAATATCAAACAGTTTTGTTCAAGTGGTTTTCTCTCTATAACAGCTATATTTACTCTTTCACAAAATCAGTGCTTATTTTAGTTTGTGGAAATGTCTCTTTCTTCTTTTCATTTTGCTTGGCCTTAAGTGCTCCTTCTTCAGCATCCAAGGAGAGACTAAGGACCCTGGCCACCCCCAAGGAAGAGGGTCTTTTATTCTAGGCTACACAAAAGGTGCAAATATAGGGCCAACCACATGTATTCTTTCTTGTATTCCCTGTCTCTCCCTTCTCCATCATAAAAGATATATCACTGCACATTAACCCCAAGGCTTTGTTTCATCATCGTCCCCGCCCCAGAGACTGAGAGAATTGTCTCAGGATGTCCAGGGAGAGAAAGCAAGAGACGTGGTCAAACTGTCACCCTGCAATAGGATAATGCACTCACTTTGTCTTCCGGAACAGGAGCTGGCTCCAGGACTCTTGCTTTAATCATATACAACATAAACCATTCTGGAATTGTAATAATATCTCTCCGCTGCTTCCCTAGGAGATTTAGTTTCTCATTCATCAGATGAAATACTGTATTTGTTGAACTTGCCTGTGACTGTTTGACTGGGTGCTGAGGTTATGAAAACTGCTTACCTGCACTTAATAAAGAGCATTTCCAGTCATTTTAAGAGTATCTTGGCTATTCAGGTCTTGCCTTCTGAATATATTTTGGGTATGGAACAAACAAATCTGAATTTTCCTTTAAAATTTCATCAAAGGCATAGTTCTCAGAAGACACTAGTTTTCTGACAGTCCAGGAGTGCCATCCACAGGATGAAATTCATATTTTTGTGCCATTTAATTTCTTTGATACTTTGATGTCAGGAAAAAATACTTAAAAAAAATTAAATTCAGCAATTTACTTTTGATATCACTTTATGATTTACATTGCAACCAAATAGAAAAACCTTTCTCTCAGTTAATCTTCCCCTTTCTGCTGGAATTGGCTAACAGGCAAAAAAATTATTTAGATCTTTAAACAGTTGATAATTCATTTTTAACAGTTCATGGAAAGTTAATGGTACAAATATACTGCAGTTTGTTCTCCCACCAAAATAATTTAGCTATGATATATTTTGTTTCAAAGACTGTCCTATGATATTGATACAGAACATACTGCTTCTGTATTTGTTGAAATCACTAGAGGAAATATCCCTTTGCCCAAGGAGAGTTCATTGGATATTAAAACCATGAACCCAAGTCTGGGTTATCTAGCTAAGATGACAGCGTATAAAAGTCAATTTCCCAAACTAAGGTGATATTCTCTGAGGTAACTGCTTAAATAAGAAAACAGTAATTTCTTTGGGTATGTTCTGTTGCTGAGTCTAGTACTGTCTTAATAAACTACAATGAGAAAAAAAGAAAGGATCGGGATTTTGATAAATGTAGGAGGAAAAAATTTACCTCTCAAGTAGAGGGAAATCTGCAAGTAGAATGGAATATGCTTATTAAAAGGTAACTGTGCAGAAACTGTTGTAAATCCTCTGTCACATCTTTCAAAATACCTGTGAGTTATTATTGCCTTGAATATTTTCATAGTGTGAGTCCACATACAGAAATTACTTAAAACTGCATTTTTTTCAACATGAGAAACCACTAAGTGCAGCTTCATGATATTTTTGGCCAGTGTTAGTAGCCATGGTGGCAAAATCAGGCTCTGCTGGGGAGTCATAAATTATTTTGAGGGGTCTTGTACCATTAGTGATATTTGTACCATAGTTCTGGAATTGCTGGACTAAAATTCTTGTGAGCCTTCTGCTATTAGTTGCAATCAAACAAGAGATGGATGGCTGCCCAAGGTCCCCTTATAATCAGAAAATTTTTCCTTGTCTTTTCCCTTCCCTATTGTCCTTCCCTCATTATTGTTTTCTATGCCTATTATGTTTTGCCAACTCACCCTAAACATGCTTTCTTTCCTCCCCTCTGTGTATATTTGTCTGGTTTACTACCTTTTCTGTTTCTGCTTACCACAAGTCTATGTGCTGCTCTGAAGAAGTAGGTATGAAAAAATGATGAATGACCTCAAGTCAGTACTCTCTGAATCTGTTTGTTCATTTCTTTGACCTTGAATTTACTTTATCTTAGTACAATTGCTAACACAATAAGTGTAATTATCTCCCTACTGTCTGAATTTTTCCCATACTGTATGCTTTTTGTGTAGTTAGGTCAAGCGCATGAAATTTTGTTTCCAGTCTACAAAATATGTTCCAAAAGGTTCCAAAGCAGAAGTGATTTTGATCCAGATATCATTTTGTTTTGAGGAGGGAGTGGTATCGATTTGATTAGAATATTTTTGCAAAAGCTAAGCCAGGAAAGCTAAAGACCAATAAGCATTGGGCAGCTAAGCCCAATATACCTTTCAGAATTAACCTTCCACAATTAATTAACCTTCTGTGCTCTCAGCTGAAAGTAAAGTTGAATGGGGTGGGATTGCTTAAGTGCAATTGTACATACATGTAGAAATATAGTTATTAGGACTGATACAATAATACACTATCCAGACGGTCTGATTCTTATCTTAAACCGCAGGAATGGTTTGGAAAAACTCAGGAAAGAATGCAGAAAAAATCACTATTGGTCCCATAATCTTGTTGTACAGACCAGTACTTCAGAATATCCTCCCTGTAAAGTGTGACCCAGAAATCTATGCTATTTTTTTAATTTGTCAGACTGCTGGTTACCATTGCACAGGTCAGTGCTTAAATAATGCATCACTTCAAGGGTTATTCTCCCTGCTTCATTTCTCACAGAGAGTAAGTTCTGGTATCGTGGGAGTTCTTTGTTTATGCTATTAATCTCTATTAAGTTCACTGCTGAAAATGGAGAATAATCCTGGACTGTGGAGAAAAAAAAGTCTCGAGTTTTAAGTATTTTTCTGGGCTTCAGATATTTTTCAGCTTTTTCTTCCTTGAAAAATCTCTATAATATTTACTCACTAGACTAGCAACTCCTCATCTCTGATTGTTTCTTTCTACACCCTCCACAGTCTTTTTCTTTGATACCCAACTCTGCAAGCAACTCAGTTTGTTTAGAAGTATTAAGATCTTAGTGTGTTGCCAACATGTATTAAATGGACCAAAATGTCTCATTTTCTCTTCACTTTTCTATGTATGTCATTATTGACAGTCTCATACTTAGCTTGGACCTTTTTTATAGCTTGGGAGCTCTTTTTCTGTATTTATACAGTATTTACTACAATAGGATCTTGGCCCATAATTAAAGATGCAAAAAACTACAGTAATATAGGTGATGGTTAACACTAACAAAACAACCATTCCCAGAAATAGGTACCTCTTCCAGGATCAGAGGGGAAGGCTAGAAAGAGAGAAATATAACTGCTCATAGGTACAAGACTTAAATCAAAGGTGCTCTGAGATACTCGGATATTATGTTCTATATGAAGACTGCACAGGGGCTAAGAGAACAGTGTAGCTTCTGTTGTATCACCAGTACACACTAAAATGGTTTTCTATCATTTTAACATACAGAACATAACCACTGAGAATTCTGCCAGCCTTGAGTTTCTGAGCAAGCCACATTTATTGCCTGATCAAATATTGATATGATGAGAGGTCATGCTCTTTTCTGAAATCCCATTAGTAACCTGTGTACTGCGGCGGGNCTTCAGGAATTCTTGGCTAAGATATCCATAAATAATACATATCTCAGGCCCAGCCTAAAAACATCAAAATCACTCTGAGCTGCTGGTCTTGACTAAAAACAGATTGTGAATGGTGGAGGAGGTGTGATTTGCTCAGACTTCTTTTTCAGGACAGCTCACAGCATTATGGAACAGAAATGCTGATGACTTTCAGATGATCTCATTTGAGAGTTAACGTTCAAAACTGACCTTCCCAAAGCTGGCAGGGGAGATGAGCCTGTTGAATATTAACCAGTTGCTGAAGTAAGGGCAGGGACTGCTGGGGAAAGGTCTAAGGATGCAAGGGATTGTCATCTTTGTTCACAGCATTTAAGGCTGAGTAAATGAACAGGAAAAGTAAAAAAGAAAATGCCCGCTAGGCCAAGGACAGATTTATTTACTCTACAGGCAGTGCAGAGCATGGTGCATTATAAGCATGTTTAACAGGTTGCTTGGGAACCATCTCAGACTTTTATAACATGATATGCCAACCTTTTCTCAAATTTGTGCAATACCAGCCTGGATGCAGCTGTTCCAAGGACTCCTTATCTTGCCTTTCCACCTGGACTATGAATGCAGCAATAATTAACAACTTTACTGACCCCATGGCTCTTGCTACTAATGATAACTAACAATAAAGTTAATATGAACATTCAAAGTATTATTAGTTGTTCTAAACACAATACCATCTATGCACCAGAGGAATGCAAGGTCCTATTTTACAGAGCATTATTGTCATGGTCCATTTGAATATCTCAAATTTACAGGACAATGTACTCTGTAAATTAAGCTTTATTTTATTAACTCATTAGCAAAAATAAAACCAAACAAGACAAACAGTGTCTCAATTCCCTTTGTACAGACTAGTCTGACATGTGAATTCACTAATTCATTATTTCTTTAATTCATGAGTTCTCTTACAAGTTCTCTAATTCCTAACTCACATGTCTACAAGCAAAATGGTTCCCTAGCCGATGGTGAGAGTGCTCATTCTTCCTCCTCCTCCCCTGCATCACTCTGGGAAGTATGAAAGCCTCAGCAGTCTGGCTGCTGTTGGATCTGCTTCAAAAGCTTTTTTGGGTAAGCTGATGTATTTATACCTTCCAGCTTGGAAGTTTGGTCTATATTATACCCATTAGTTAGTGGATTCTGAAGAAACTTCCAGACAATTACTGTGCAAGAATGTAGGAGGTGATATCTGCAGGAGACAGCAAGCTGCTGGTGATAACGGCTGCATAGTGACCTCTGTGCCTTCCTGTCCATTGTGTCTGGCCAACATGTTGCTCTGGCTTTGACCTAATGGCGCTGCACCCAGCATACATCAGGCCTTAGCATGAGCTGTGTGTTAGACCAAAACCGAAGCAGGAGCTGAGTGAACAGAGTTATGCAGTCATGAGGTGTTTCAGTAGCCCAGATCCTGGAAAGAGAGAACTCGCAGAGTTCACAAGTTGTTTTGAATAAGACCTAATGCAATGCAATATCTAAGTAAGAACAAGAGCAAGAACATTCAGTCAGGAAAAGAGATTAACCAAAAAAAAAGTGTTAGTCAAAAAAAAGAGGACCATATTTCTCTGGGAAAATCATCTTGAATTTGAATGGAAACAAAAGTGGTGAAAATCTTTGCTGAAAACTAAAAATATTTGAGTGGAAAACTTGCATACAAAATCCAGGGTCTTGTCATGCTGAAAACCTGACTGAAATGTGAAGATACAACTGACCTTTTCCAGAAGTTGTATCAAATGACATAGCTGATTCAAGTCCTGAAAGACCAGAACATTGCCAAGAAGGCTAGCTTAAAATGTCTTTGAGATCCATCATTGAGATATGTGCACATCTAACATAAACCTTACTAATTCTGTATAAACCTAAATTTTGCTCATTCTGCTCAGTAACACTAAAGCCTGTCTTCCATGAGTCATCGATGTTACTAATATTATCCATCCACCTGGACATCTTAGTAAAGAAAGATAGCAAGTTAGTTTGGTGAGACCTAATTTCTATGAATGTAGATGCAACTGGCATTGAAGATTATCAGGCTGTTCAAATATTTGTGTGCTAGCTTGAGTGCTCTGCTTACCAAGGTGCCCCTAAAGAATCTCCATCCAAAGAAACCCAGCAAACTCTGCAGCATTAGTGCACTTCTATTTATGCTGTCTTTACATTTCCAGAAAGAATTTGTGGGGCAGCTGGGGAAAAATGTCTGAAATCCTGTAGCTAAATTTGTAATTAATGTGAAAATGCCCATCTGGCAACCTTTGGCTTTTCAAATAGTTAGCAAGTGTGTATCTCAGAAAGTATATCATATCCTCTGTTATTTTGCATGAAAAATGTAGGTAGTTGTTTGTGAACTTTATCACCTCATGTGAACGTTATGTTGTTAATGATCTTTGGAGTGGAGATTGTAAGAGAATGTACTTTATCAAAGGATAGCTCAATCATCACCACATTCTTGATGAGTGCCTGAGATAATGGGGCTGAGCTGGGTTTACCAGGCGCCCCGTGGCCAAGTGCCCGTTGCCCAGCCTGTCTGAGCTCCAGCTCTGTGAGTGCCGCCAGTGAAGGGGCTGACAGCCCCAGGCAGTCCCTGCCAGACAAATGACCCGCGGGGATACTGGGGGGCTGAGGGCAGCTTTCACCCCTTCCCTAGAAGCAGGAGGGAGGGAGCAGGTGGGGAAAAGAAAATCCACCTGAGAAGAATTTGAGAGGCTGATGTCACCCTGCACCTCTCTGCTTTAAGAAAACTGTCACCATTGACCCCAGCAGCCAGAGGAAAGGTGAGCATAACCCATAAGAGGCATAGCTAACTAGAGGGACCCTTCCAGTTATCCAAGAGGGAGTTACAGTTTCAGTATCCAAAGCCTTTCAAAAATGGTGATACGAGCAACAGCGAGTAGAAAACAAGAAACAGACATGTAGTCAGAGTACAACTGGATTCACTTATCTTTATTTGAGAAATTTTCCCTAGAAATTGTTTTTCAAGCAGCAATTTAATTTGGCAATTAAAATAAATAAACAAACTAACTAGGGCTATCAGTTCACAAACAGGTCATCCATTTTCTAGTAATTAATACCCTTTTTTGAAACCTATGGAGCTGGATCAGAGTTTCAGAACCATAACTCTTTCCCCAGGACAGCTGTCATTCTGTTCTGCACAGGAATAATGATCTACATAGAAATCTCCTCAGTCATATTCAACTTTGTTTCCCATCTACCACTGTTGATGAGCTTCGTTGGACTTCGTTAAAAATACTGTAGAGAAGATGTGCATAAAATCACCACTACGCTGGAGATGTTACCATCTTAGAAAGCCTTTTGGGGTATTTTTGGATTTTGTAAACAAAGTTTCCATGAAGAAAAGATTTTGAATCTTTATTTTTCAGTGCTGGAAAGCCTGAGTGATTATAATCCTTTGTACCCCCTTCACATATTTCAAGTTGATAAAATAGCAATATTTACACAGGTAGAGGTAAAGCAGAACCCAAGAAATGCTTGTCTCATCTTCACGTGCAGTACTGAAGGTGAGAATTAATGCTGCAAAAAAAGTATCTCTATTTCTCTGAATAAAAAAGCACACTAGCTTTTGCTCCTTTTTTTATCTTTCTTAAACTGAAAGATTTCAACAAAATAATCTGAATTAATTTTTGTTGGTATGTTACTTTGTTTTCAAGGATTTGAATAGAAAGTGAATCTTGCAGATACATAGGTGCATGCGTTACTGAAAGATTCATACCCAAGGAGTTCATGCAGCCATCTGGAATGCTTTGTTTTTCCTGATCTTTTTATGAAGGGGCAATCATTTTATCGAGAAGCAGAACTGTTCTCACATAGTGTATGTGATCATCAGTTTCCAAGTGAATGAAAGAACCAAGTAATTTTGGTAATTACTCAGAGACCAAAATGTAATGCTTAAAGCATAAGTGGAACAATTTCTGGTAGCTGAAACTTTTCTCAGAAACAAAGTTTGTTTGCAGCAGTTTTCTAAAATTTCATAACTGTAACAATAACAACAGAACAGCAACAACAGTGCTCTGGAGCAGGAAACCAAGGCTGTCACTTTCAGAAATATACTTTATTGTTAAATTCTTCCATTTTTGTGTAGCTCAAACTGAGATCTATTATTTCTATCAAAGTTGCATAGACTCAGTACAGTCAAAACCAGGGAGAAACTGTAAATTGTTGAAGCATCCCCAAAAAGCATACATGTAATGTATAGCTGCCTACCCACTGGTTAATTAACTACATCCAGAACCTAGCTTACTGTGGGAACGTTCCTGTGCATTTTCCCTATTCTAAGCTGTTGGTGCAATACTAGGAACAGCAGTAAAGGTGCTTTTTTCAGAGTTGCACCCTGAAACCCAGGTTTGTTATGCTCGTCCTTTTTTGCTTCCAAACAGCAGAGGAAAAAATGAGATTGGTGAAGAGCAGCACTGCCCTCCGGTGGCCAGATTAATCCTTCACAGAGGTAACGATTAGTTTTTCCTTCAACACCTGGAAGAGATTTGAAACGCGGTGCCTACAACGGCACTGCCAGCAAAACATATGTGCATGGGATTGAACCTTTCAAGTTAGGATTTGAATATGAATAATGAAAACATTTCGTTGTTGTTGTTGGGGTTTTTTTACAGAAATCTGTAAAATATTTCTATGCAAGATTAGAAATCACTGCAAAATAAAAGTGGAGTAAATTTGTCTTTAGTAACCTACAAACAATACAGTGTCAGTAAAGATGAGCTCACTTGCTTCGTGTCTCATTCACTGTCTCATGAGTTTTATTCACTGTCTTGTGAGTTTTCAACTCTGAGATGAAACATTTAATAAAGACTTGTCATTAATCTGCTTAGAATAAAATATTGAGTTTTTGAGATCTTTATCTTTTAGTCACTGGACAAAGCACAGTAGACACTAGCTTAGATAAATGGCAAAAATATTCCTATTTGAAGCTAATCAGAAAAAAGCAGGAGAATAAAATGTGTATATTTTAACTTTGTGTACACACAACTATGTTTACATAATGTTGTTAAGCAGTTGTTTCTGCTTAAATGTAATCTTTATGAAACCCATTCACAGGCATTCTTCCAGTTACCAGGCCACTGATGGCAGCCTTCTGAGAATGAATTTTCAAAAGCACCCACCTTGCAAAATTTTATTATGAGGAATTTTCATATAAAACAGATTCAGAAGTCTACTTAAGTCAAAACATCTGACTGACCCAATCTACAACCTCTGCTATCCTAGGAAGAAAAAAAAATTGAATGAGATTGTTCTGAGTGAATTGTTCTTGAAATGTCCTTATTGTAACTTCTCTGTTTTCCTAACAATTCTGTTTCATTTGGGATGCTTACAACTAGTTGGAATATTTTTTCCATTGTTTTTTGGATGTTTGTCCTGGGAATTGAACCTGCAGTGATAGATTTTTGGTTTTCAGCCAGTTCTTCCCTCCTCTTTGTAAATATATTACATGGTAGTCCTTCTGCAGTCATTTAGCATTTGTATTTTAAGATTCCTTCAGAGAGGTGGTTTGGGATTTTTTAAGTACCTTAAGAAAAAGTTCCTCAGATCCACTTAGCTGAAAACATCTAATTAATCCAAATTACTCTCTAACCTGTTTTTTTCCCCCATACTTCAGGGTGAGGCTTTGACCCACCCTTGTTAACATTCACTTCTCTAGCCATGTGAACACAGCTGAAATTTCTAATAAAGGATTAGTATTTAGTCCTTTGCTCTTTTCATTGGCACATCTTCCCTTACAAGTGTATTTTTCAAGCTCTAACATCGTTTTTACCCTTGTATAGTCTCCCTGGCTCAACAGAAATTCCTCAGAGGGAGGATTTTTACTCCCCTAGTTCTTCACTTAGAGACTGTCTTGACTTTACCAGGTCTATGCCAGTAGTAAGATGGATGGCATTCCTGACTGTGACATAAACTTGTGTTTCTTGTCCATCCAGATGCCATCTGTCTTACATTAAGAACATATAAACAAACACATCACATATGATCTTCATTTTCAGACAGATCTTTAAGTCTGCCATTATCATATCACTGTCTCCTAGTACCTTAGTTTTCTTGACAGATTTCCACGCCCCCTGCCCATCTTCTCAAAAGATGTAAACTCATACTTCAAATCTTACACTGCAGCATCCCTTTTCTTAGCATGTTCTCTGTTTTAATTTACTCATTCACGTTGGCTGCACGTTATAGACAGGATTAAGCAAAGTATGATAGAACATGCTTAGCTTTAAGCATACATTTCCATGCTTTACTGAATCAAAGCTAAAATTATGAATCAAGTTTAATTTTCTCTTGACAATTTTCCAAATGTTGTGGCAATATGTTTCCCTCAACAACTAATTTGTTTAGTATTCATGAACATGCAAGATATTTTAAAACTATTCTCAAGTTGATTACCAGCTCATCCCACCTAAACACTTTTTAAAACATGGGACTAAACTTCAACAGACTGATCAGTTGAAATAGTGTAGAGACTTTTAATGTGGCTTAGCTTCTTTTTAAATATTGACAGGAGTTCAAAAATAAGCTGACACTTTTATAAATACAGTAACTGAACAATATGTATCACAGCTTGTTATAAAATTACTTTTAAACATGTTTAATCAATTATGTATTTAAGAAGTTGTATTTGGGTATAGATTTAAAATACCACTGAAATCTGGGATATTCACAGTGAATTTAGATTTTAATTAACCTCTATAAATATGTAATGCAGCAAGATTCGAATGCAAGTATGACTTTCTGTATTTTTTTTTAAATATAATCACCATTCTGTGATCTCCTAGGGCTTGCTTCACAACCAACCGACATCAGTGATGGCAGCAATGGTGGTGTCAGTGAGAGTCCCCCTGTTTGAGTGGGCTTTGGATCAGGCCTATTAACAACAATTTCCAACTATGACTAACTGGATTTCTAGAGTTAGTTGACATAATTCCTAAAAAAGCAGCGGGCTATTCCTAAAGAAAAAAATGCACTACACCCCTAAGCTTAGCCAATCCTTCCAGATATTAAAACAAGTAACCCAATTTCTGTATCTGTCCATTTTGGGTGATAAAAGGGACGCATGTCCTTGCTATCTAAATGCCAGTATACCAAAAAAAAGACCTAATGAAGCTGAACCCACAGCTCCAGGAAAGAACATTTTAGTTCTATTATTCTGCAAAATTGCAAGAGGACTAATACAGCCTGGGGAAGATTGTAAAATGAATTATCCTTAGCTGCACTTTCCCTTATGGCCTGATTCCAAAGCAAAGCACTTTCCTTTCATTCCCTATAAATATCTTTTCCTGTCATCCCCTGGTTTATTTTACTTTAGGGACATGATCAGCTTTTATCTGCTTTTAAAGATCCATTTCTGGTAACAGCATTTGGAACCTTTTACCTTCACTATCTCTTTAGACTTTTTGTGCTACGAAATCGGTGGGTTTTTTCCTTGTTAGTTTGCAGACAGTGAAAGCTGATTCATCAGCCTCCTTGATGTTTCCCATTGGGCACCAAGAAATAACCAGGCAAAAAGCCAAGTCTGAATGAGATCAACACAGAGACAAAAAAAATCAACAATGTTTTTTTTTTCCCCAACTTTTCATTTAGCTAGAATTGCATATTGACTCTACAAAGTAGGAAAGACTGACTCTCTCCAAAAACACTTTATTTAACAACCAAAAGCTAAAGTTTTCCTTTACTGTGGATGGAGGACACACTCTATAATTAGTCACTTTGCACACTGTGAAGCCTAAGTTCACAGGAGCAATGAATGATTCAGGGTGCTTGCAGGGCTGCCAGACCCTGGTTCCCTATATAGTCCACTGAATTGATTCTGAATATAGATCCTGAATTTCTCTCCTTTATCCATGCTACTTAACCTATGTATCTGTTCATCAGCACCAGAATCCCCTGAATCATCTGCCTGGATACACTCTGATGTTGGTAGACAGTATCAGGAGTCCATGTGCTGTGTTCTGTGAGCAGTTCAGTGGTATGGAGTGAAGGATTAATGCTCTCTGACCCCTCTTCAGTCATGCCTGGCATAGCTTAGCCAGTGCAAGGAGCACAATTTTAATCTGATAGAACCCGGTTAAAAAAAATCTCCTTTAGAGAACCCAGAAAGCACTTAGAAACCATAAAAGGTTGTGCGAGTCAGAGAAATATGTCTGGGGTGCAGTTCATATGGGCTTTACCTAAATCTGCACTTAACCTTTATGAGTAATAGAAGGATGTCATACATGGTCTTAGGACAACCAAAAATAAGCTGTTTCCCACTGTCACTGAAAGACAGCCTAATATTCTATTACATATTATCTTTGGGCACTGCTTATATTATAGAATGAAAAATTATGCTAAGAAAGGTGTAAAAGAGACAAGAAAAGTTGGATTAAACCAATTAATAATTTCTTGGAGAATATTAGATTTACAAAGTGAAATAAGGGATAATTTTTCATTAACATTTAATTTTATGTTCATATTTTCGTATTTATTAAAGAACTTTAAAAGTTTGTGTCTACTTAAATTATAATCATCACAGTATATACAAAGTACTATGAAAAATAAACATATTGATTGAAAATAGATAACATTTGATAACATTTCTAATTTTGAATTGGTATTAAAGGCAAAAGCATAATATCACGGAAGTAA
>VYZW01008110.1:2828-16588 GCA_013401315.1 Balaeniceps rex
TGCTAAGCAGTGCTTCCCCTAGTCAAGGACTTTTTCAGCTTCCCGTGCTCTGCCAGGTGCACAACAAGCTGGGAGGGGGCACAGCCAAGATAGTTGATCCAAAGGCGACAGCTGGCCAAAGGGGTATTTCATACCATATGACATCATGCTCAGTATATAAACTAGGGGGAGTTGGCTGGGGGGCAGCAATCACTGCTCAAGGACTGGCTGGGTGTTGGTTGGTGGGTGGTAAGTGGTTGTATCATTTTTTTTGTTTCCCCTGGGTTTTGTTTCTCTCTCTCTCATTGTTCTCCTTTTCATTACAATTTTTATTACTGCTGCTGTTGTTGTTATTGTTATTGTTATTATTTTATTTCAATTGTTAAACTGTTCTTAGTCCACGAGTTTTCTTACTTTTGCCCTTCCGATTCTCTCCCTCATCTCACCGGGGGGAGGGTGAGCGAATGGCTGTGTGGTGGTTGGTTGCCAACAGGGGCTAAACCACGACACTTTCCTCCCTCCCTCCCTCCCTTCCTTCTCTCCTTCTCTCTTTCTCTCCCTCCTTCTTTCCCCCTCTTTCCTTCCCTCCTCCCCTCCTTCTTTTCTTCTTGCCTGCCTTCCATCCCCTCACTTGCTCAGTTTTAAAGCGTTTGATTGTATTGACTTACTCTATTTTTTTTATTTTGATTTTTCATAGGTATAGAAATACACATTAATGGATTTTTTATGTAATACACAAATCCCTTCCATAGTATAAGAAACATTTATAAAGGTCAATATAAATGAAACATCAACCAAAAATGAACAATTATTTTTATATTAAGTTGCACATATTTGTTTGTTTGTTTGTTTTGCTCTGAGTTGTGAAAAAAAAAACAACTAATTTTTAGCTCATAAAATGATCAGTGAAATAATATTTGCCAGTGTGCTGATCTTGGTTGAGGCACAGTTAATTTTCTTCATAATAACTAGTATGGGCCTAGATTTATGCTGGAAACAGTGTCAAAAATACAGGGATATTTTAATTATTGCTGAGCAGTGCTTACACAGAGTCAAGGCCTTTTCTTGGAAGGGTCTAGAGCACAAGTCTTATGAGGAGTGGCTGAGGGATATGGGGTTGTTTAACCTGGAGAAGAGGAGGCTGAGGGGAGACCTTATTGCTCTCTACAACTACCTGAAAGGAGGTTGTAGCGAGATGGGTGTCGGTCTCTTCTCCCAGGTAGCAAGTGATAGGACAAGAGGCAATGGCCTCAAGTTGCGCCAGGGGAGGCTTGGATTAGATATTAGGAAAAACTTCTTCACGGAGAGGGTTGTCAAATATTGGAACAGGCTGCCCAGGGAAGTGGTGGAGTCACCATCCCTGGAGGTGTTTAGAAGCTGGGTAGACGAGGTGCTTAGGGACATGGTTTAGTAGTGGACAGGTATGGTTGGACTCGATGATCTTAAAGGTCTTTTCCAACCAAATGATTCTGTGTGATTCTGTGATTCTGTGATTCTGCTTCTCACACCATCCCACCAGTGAGTAGGCTGGGGGCACACAAGAAGTTGGGAGGGGACACAGCTGGGACAGCTGACCCCAACTGACCAAAGGGATATTCCATACCATGTGACATCATGCTTAGCATATAAAGCTGGGGGAAGAAAAAGGAAGTGGGAGGACATTTGGAGTGATGGCATTTGTCTTTCCAAGTAACCATTCCATGCGATGGAGCCCTGCTTTCCTGGAGATGGCTGAACACCTGCCTGCCGATGGGAAGTGGTGAATGAATTCCTTGTTTTGCTTTGCTTGTGTGCGCAGCTTTTGCTTTATTTATTAAGTTGGACTCGATGATCTTAAAGGTCTTTTCCAACCAAATGATTCTGTGTGATTCTGTGATTCTGTGATTCTGCTTCTCACACCATCCCACCAGTGAGTAGGCTGGGGGCACACAAGAAGTTGGGAGGGGACACAGCTGGGACAGCTGACCCCAACTGACCAAAGGGATATTCCATACCATGTGACATCATGCTTAGCATATAAAGCTGGGGGAAGAAAAAGGAAGTGGGAGGACATTTGGAGTGATGGCATTTGTCTTTCCAAGTAACCATTCCATGCGATGGAGCCCTGCTTTCCTGGAGATGGCTGAACACCTGCCTGCCGATGGGAAGTGGTGAATGAATTCCTTGTTTTGCTTTGCTTGTGTGCGCAGCTTTTGCTTTATTTATTAAGTTGGACTCGATGATCTTAAAGGTCTTTTCCAACCAAATGATTCTGTGTGATTCTGTGATTCTGTGATTCTGCTTCTCACACCATCCCACCAGTGAGTAGGCTGGGGGCACACAAGAAGTTGGGAGGGGACACAGCTGGGACAGCTGACCCCAACTGACCAAAGGGATATTCCATACCATGTGACATCATGCTTAGCATATAAAGCTGGGGGAAGAAAAAGGAAGTGGGAGGACATTTGGAGTGATGGCATTTGTCTTTCCAAGTAACCATTCCATGCGATGGAGCCCTGCTTTCCTGGAGATGGCTGAACACCTGCCTGCCGATGGGAAGTGGTGAATGAATTCCTTGTTTTGCTTTGCTTGTGTGCGCAGCTTTTGCTTTATTTATTAAGTTGGACTCGATGATCTTAAAGGTCTTTTCCAACCAAATGATTCTGTGTGATTCTGTGATTCTGTGATTCTGCTTCTCACACCATCCCACCAGTGAGTAGGCTGGGGGCACACAAGAAGTTGGGAGGGGACACAGCTGGGACAGCTGACCCCAACTGACCAAAGGGATATTCCATACCATGTGACATCATGCTTAGCATATAAAGCTGGGGGAAGAAAAAGGAAGTGGGAGGACATTTGGAGTGATGGCATTTGTCTTTCCAAGTAACCATTCCATGCGATGGAGCAGCTGGGGGAAGAAAAAGGAAGTGGGAGGACATTTGGAGTGATGGCATTTGTCTTTCCAAGTAACCATTCCATGCGATGGAGCAGCTGGGGGAAGAAAAAGGAAGTGGGAGGACATTTGGAGTGATGGCATTTGTCTTTCCAAGTAACCATTCCATGCGATGGAGCAGCTGGGGGAAGAAAAAGGAAGTGGGAGGACATTTGGAGTGATGGCATTTGTCTTTCCAAGTAACCATTCCATGCGATGGAGCCCTGCTTTCCTGGAGATGGCTGAACACCTGCCTGCCGATGGGAAGTGGTGAATGAATTCCTTGTTTTGCTTTGCTTGTGTGCGCAGCTTTTGCTTTATTTATTAAGTTGGACTCGATGATCTTAAAGGTCTTTTCCAACCAAATGATTCTGTGTGATTCTGTGATTCTGTGATTCTGCTTCTCACACCATCCCACCAGTGAGTAGGCTGGGGGCACACAAGAAGTTGGGAGGGGACACAGCTGGGACAGCTGACCCCAACTGACCAAAGGGATATTCCATACCATGTGACATCATGCTTAGCATATAAAGCTGGGGGAAGAAAAAGGAAGTGGGAGGACATTTGGAGTGATGGCATTTGTCTTTCCAAGTAACCATTCCATGCGATGGAGCCCTGCTTTCCTGGAGATGGCTGAACACCTGCCTGCCGATGGGAAGTGGTGAATGAATTCCTTGTTTTGCTTTGCTTGTGTGCGCAGCTTTTGCTTTATTTATTAAACTGTCTTCATCTCAACACATGAGTTTTCTCCCTTTTACTCTTCTGATTCTCTCCCCCAACCCACCAGGGGCAGGGGATTGAGCAAGCAGCTGCGTGGTACTTAGTTGCCGGCTGGGTTTAAACCACGACAGCCAGTCCTACTTTTTTCCCTATAATGTGATCTGGTTTATGTCATTCAATTGCTTCATCTCAAACTTAAGCTAAATCTGCATGGATACAGTGCTTATTTGTCTGTGAAATCCATTTTCAATTTTAAAACCTTGGTCTCTGAGTCATAATGATTCCTGTGTGCACTCACAGTCTGATGGAACTTAAAAAGCATGTCCTTTTATGGCTGTTTTAACAATACTGTCTGGCTCTTAAAAATTAATAAAATCTTGCGGATGTTCAGTATATATATTGTGACTAAGTCAGCAAAAGTGGGGCATGTGGTGTAGCTCTGTCTCTCTTTCAAATCTGAGCCATCCATCAAGTTGGCTTATGATTGATTTTCTTTAAAACGTTCTGCATTGCAGTGCTGTGGCAGCACTCTGTTTTTACAGTGTCTTCTTTTTCCTGCGCCCCAGCTGGACTCACAGGGCAATTCAGCAGCTGGCACAAAATTCTCATTCCTCCCCTTGACAAAGAGGACAGTGAGAACAGACATTGAGGATTTGTCCTTCAGACTTTGCCTCAATATCTGAGACTCAAATTGGCCATTCTAAAATCCTAAAACCTAAATCCTTGTTCCTCTATTTCTCCACTCATTTATTGAAAACTAATTGAGAGTTCTTTTAGACATCTAACTCCTTTTTTCCCTTTTAAGTCTTAAGTTCCTATTAAAACAAAATATTTCCAGGATGCATAAAGCTCAGTGTAATATTTTCTAATTGATCTGAGACCGTCATACAAAAATACCTGTTTTGTTTCATACTGGATAAAGCTGTTTTCATGTTAATTAATCCAAAGAGTTCTTATTGGTTTGTGGCTTGTTTGTTTTTTTCTCTATTAGTCGGTACGCAAATTCTATCAATGTTGATATAAAGTATACTGTACTGTATTGTTATTATCACAAAGAAAACTGAGTGTATATTCATAACTGGAGTACACCTGAAGTACTCAGAGCAAATCCCTTGATGTTTATGGTGTTTTGTGCTATAAAATAATATATATATATATAACTGCCTAATCTGCAGATACAATATTTTGATCTCTTATTCCATTTGCTGATACAAGTAAGAAAATTCTTTAGGAGGGAAAAAATTTTCTGGGGAAGAAACTCTGGGATGTAACCTACCTTCTGGATCATTATCTCAGGCATCGTTTCACCAAGATTTGTATAAATACTGGGCTTTGGAGGAAAAAATACAGTTAACATGGCACAATTTCCCAAAATCCTTATATAATTAATGGAGAGAAGAGAGACCTTCTGAGCACAACAAAATAAATGGAGCAGCTGAAATACCTATCTACTGATAACTACTGCTCCCTTAGATGCTGCAGCATACCTGGGATATTAGCATGTGACTGGCAGATATGACACAGGACTTAGGCAACTCCATGTCCTCTGAAACACCAGTCGGAGGTTGGGCAGAAAGTGCTGGAAGCTGCTGGAAGCAAATCTAAATGTCAACTAGTTGTCTCTGGGTAGACATCTGCACATGTCTGCAAGACTTCGGGACAGTGGATTTTCAGGCTACAGAGAAAGAAATGAATGAATTTAGAACTGCTACTAGGACAGACAGTCTTGTAGTATTGCTACATGGATTTCAAGTAGCTAAACCCCAGTATAGATAATCTAGGTTGATTGAATCTTATCTGCGGTTATTTGATGTAATTTGGTTATTCAGAGAATCACAATTAAGTCTGGTTAAGTGATATTTACATTTTTCATCTTTGAATTTATAATCGGACTAACATGTATGGAAAGCAAACTACAGGCAATTTTCCTCATTAGATTATTCAATCAATACACACTATCTTACCTTGAATCAAGCAACGTTTTTTGTTCTGGGAATATTTATAGGGAATATCCTAGTTCTGCTGAATTCAATATGATCTTGTTATTGACTTAAGGAAGGTTGAGGGAAATAACTTTGCCAGTATCCTCTTTCTCTCTGCCTTTCTTTCATAGAAAGATACATGCCACGCATCCTTACAGATACACACACAATAAAAAACACACTAAAGCATGTTTTACATGTAGGCACGCAGACACACAGACATTAAAGCTGTAATATACATGTTCAATAAGAAGGTAAGAATTTGGATTCACAACTACCTTGAACCTTGTAATTTGTTTGATTCTCCAATTAGACAGTTTACCATTATTTTGTGAGCAGAAGCAACCATTTTGCATCCTTCCATCCAATTTTTCCCCCTATCAATTCAAATTATTTCCTCTTCTTCTAGATGTAGAACAAGCTATCTGTTAGGTTGTCTGTATAATCAACAATTTAATCAGGCTACAAATGTACATCACAAGAACAAGGCAGATGGCAGAAGCAAAGAAATTTAAGTTCTCCAATTGAAAGTGTAGCTTTTAACAACAAAGGCTGGAATGTTTTGGCATTCTGGAGTTAATTAATTTCTTAGGTACTAGTGGCAAAAAATTGAAATACAGCAGCACACGAATTACCTCCTAGTAATGTCCTGTGATGTATTTTTATACTGAACACAATTTTAATTTGTGTAGGTTATGCAAAGAGGATATCAGACAAGTAACATCTAATGGTGTTCAGAGCCACCAAGATTTTGAATAAAAAGCAAATTTTCCTATATGTTACTTGACACTGCAGTCTAATATTTCCAGAATGCTATCTGCCAGCTAGAACAAAGCCATGATATAGTCATTGTAATATCAGTCAAGTTTCAGTACAGTCAACTATACGCAGCTTTATCCAGTTTCTGAGTCTTCAGAAAGCTGTGATTAGCAAATAAATTTGTCTGTGGGTTAGCTAATAGAAAAAAATGAAAAGACCAGAGACGGATACAAATCCAAAATCGATTAATACCTGAAGTACATGAGATAATACAAGTAAAGACTTAAACAAAAATATTCTGGCCCAGGACTGATTAAAAAAACAGAAGTTCCAGCGCTGGTTTCAGAATTCCAGAAGTCTCCCTGTAGCACTGCAACCCTTGCCCATGTGGGATGGAGCAGACCCCTGCCAGGACCTGTGAGCAGCTGCACTCCGGCGTGTGGGGTGACACTGCAGGCTGCAACATGTGGGGACCCACACCTGAGGGGGGTGTGCATCCTCAAGGGCGATTGCTCAACAGCATGTGCATTGGTGGATATTAGTCAATATCATGTTGCTAATAAACCAGTAAACCACTTTGATCGTCATTTGATTTAAACTGTAGGAACTGAGCAGTTTTTCCCCTGGAACAGTGTCACCCTTTATCTTTGTGCCGTGATATATAGGATATGACAATGACACTGATTCTGTGTTGATGTTATAGAAAAAGATACATCTGTAGACTGCCAAAAAAAATCTCATAAATTTATCAAATTATAAAGTTTTCTGAAAGCTCAGTGAACGGATTTGCAATAGAGATCTATAAAAGTTTGATGCTGAAACTCACCACAGTTTAGCATTGCAAGCTCTCTGTCACAGGCCTGCAGCCCTGCACTTGCTGCTTGTAAAAAACTGGGGAAACTTGTGAAAAAGTGGGAGCAAGGAGCTTGAAACAGAGAATGCAAACTATTGGATTCCTCTCCAGGCGTGTGAAAGGCAAGAAGATAATCAGGAACAGTCAATGCATATTACTGAGGTGACATCATGCCTGACTGCCTTTTCCAATGAACTATCAGGCCATATGGATCATGGTAGGGCAGTGGATGTAATATACCTTAACTTCAGCAACACTTTTACAATCTTTACCACAGCATTCTCCCTTGAAAACCAAGGAGTTACGAGTTGGATCAATGTGCTGTCAGATGGGATGAAAATTGTCTGGACTGTCAGGCTCAAGGAGCAACAATCAGTGGTCTGACATCCATTTGGTGACTGGTAAGAAACAGGGTAACCCAAAATCAAGCCTTGGGCTGATAGTGTTCAATACCTCCATGAACAACCCAGATGACAAAATGCACAGCAAACCTAGGGATGATACCAGATATGAATGGTACCAAGCTGAGGGAGAATATGCCTATCTGCAGCCCACCAGACTACTTTTCTCATAAGTCTGATGTCAAGTGTTGGAAGTCCTGGAGCATGTCAAGAAGTACATGTAGGACCTTTAAGAGTGCGAAACTTACTGATATGGCTTTGGAAGACTCTAAATGACTGAAGAGAGTAGAGGGGTTCTCTTATTCCACCCTCTGAGAACGGTTGCTGGAGTCAACTTTCCCCAGAAGTCATCATTCTTTTTTTTTTTTTTTTAATAAAACAATACTTGTTTGGAGTGGAAGCTCAGGGGACCAAGACCCAAGAATTAATTAAGACACTAAATTAAATAGTTTCTTAATCTGTGTCTCAGCTTCCTGTTTTTGTCCAGGAAGCGTAGAAGAATCAATCCTGATTCAAACAAAAGAGTGAAGAGCACAGTCAGGATGGCAGTGGAGGTAATTAACTGGAATAAATGCAAAGGCTCAGGTAAAGTCAGATTTCTTTATAATGGAAATTTCTAGGCATCCTACCATAATCATAGTGAAACACTTTAGCACTGCACATTACTCTAAATTCCCTTCTCTCCCTTCCCTTCTCCCTGTTCTCCTTAGCTTTCTCCAGCCTGTTTTTCCTTGCCTACTTTATATGGCAACAGTCACACTAGAACCCTGCAGGGCTCAAAAAGTTTTCTCCTTCCTTTTACAACTATGAAGAGGAAGGTTGCCCAGGATGAGCTCTGCTCTTGCCCAGCTCTGACTATACCTTTGTTAAAGGATACTGGCAATTCCCCTCTACCAAGAGCAAACATGTAGTAACAGCATAACTGTTTATAATTTCTGCATACAACATAAAGAAGGTGCCCATTTTTTTCCCTTTGTAGCAGCTTATTATAGTATGTAAATCTAATTCGTGCTCTCTGGCTTCTCAGTGAAATGTATGGAAGTACTCAGTAAGCAACGCAGCCATAGTAAAACAAACCACCAGTTTAACCAACTGTCTCACTGAGTAGTGCAGAATTATTCTAATTCATTCTGTGAAGTTATTTTCCCTTAGGAGCAAGTACTCTTCAGGAGTTACACCATATTTTCTGACAGTAAATTCCAGAAACTCACTGCCAATTACCGCAAATACTTTTGTTGACCTACTTGGCAAGCCACTAGAGATCAAACTATACTTATAGCAAACAAGACATAAAAAAAAGGTTATTCTTCTCTTATCCTTCCTCTCAAGAGCCAATTCCTCTGTTAGCTAAATTGATGTTTACTTGGGTTGCTTTAGGTTTACCTGAAGCAAATCTCTTTGATCCACTGTTTGACAGTCCTCAATCATACTTGGCTGTTCTGTCTTTTGCTCCACCAAAGTGACTAGCAACAAACGCTTTGCAAGGACATCATCCTTCAGATCAGACTAAAGCAAGGCACTCACAAGTACCATAAAGGAGTTTACAGTTCCATTTTGCTGTCTTGTGTTGTTGCTTAGATAATATTTTCTGTCATTTTAGCAGTAGTCTTAAAGTGACAGGATGAAAGAAAATTTCTAACCTTTCAATCAGTAGAACAAAAATTAACTATTTTTGTTCTGGCACAAAATTGCGTGGAAATATCAAGTTTGTATAAGCATTTCCATTTGTATAGACTTTCTATTTTCCTAGGGTTTGGGTTTGTTTTGTCTCGTTTTGTTTTGTTTGGGCTTTTTTTCTGGAGTGTTACAGCGTTCAAATATTTTTTTTTTCTGGAGAAACCTACGAAGTATTTTCTAACACATTTTTAACTGCCTGAAAAAGTAGCCATAATCTAACAAAATTTACATAGAGAAAAAAACCCACTCCTAGTCCACACACATCCCCTAAATCCTATTTCAGTTAATGTTTTTTATTTGGAAACTGCCTTCTTGTGAAACAAGTGAAAGATAGTAGATGTGAGATGTGTATTTTAGTTCAAGCTCTGCTATAAATTTGATCCTAACTACTTATACAGTAGGTATTTTTTTTTCAGTTTGATGGTTGACCCAGAATAAAGAAAAAATGCAAAAACCAAATGATGGATACAAATAAATAAACACATAAACAAACTGGTATAAGTTGTAATATATATATGTGCTTGGAAAGCTTAAGGCAAATCAGAAAGTAAAAAGAATCATTGCAATTGAAAAAAAAAATATCCACCTCTAGCTTAATTACAAGTATCAAAATAATTTTTATTATTTTAAGTGCTGTTATTATTTTTATTATTTTCACATTACAGTGAGAAATTATACATTTGAAAGTTCAGGGCTAGCAATATATGGTAAATATATTAGAAAATGGAAAGATTAATTTAAAAGAAAGAAAGATCTGTTATGACATTGCTGAGAAAACTTTTAGAAGACAAATGATTCAGTGTTAATATCTCTTATTTGCTATCTTCACAGTAACACAATAAGCCATTGTAAATCTGAAAATCTGGGACAGCTAACTCAATGCCATCTGTAAAAAAATTATACCAGAATTGAATGCTTGTTATTTTTTGTAGGATGCAGATTTACCTCACGTAATTTTCTGTACCTAAAATACAGGAACTAGGGTGTGATTCTTAAGCTTAACTATATAAATACTAGGCGTCTAATCTTAACTGGTTATTTGTGTTGCCTCAAAAATCTATAAAAAGAGACCACCTCTATAAGGCAACTCATTGTCTTAGGAAGGAGATCCCACGACAAAGCCTACGAACGTGAGGAAAAACTTCACCCTTACCAAATGGCATCTAAAGGCTTGCCAGAAATTCATTAGTACCTAAAATGACTGTAAAAGCGTAGGTCCAGTGAAATGAATCCTCTCCAACACGCAGTGTGCTGTAAAGCCGGATAGCTAGAAGTTAATGTCTAATCATATGAAATGTTTCTACAATAAGAGAAGAACCACTTCCAAATGGGAATTCATTCTGTCCTAAGGTACCTGGGCTTGCACCACTCCAGCATTTTGTGATGGGATAAATCATTTTCTGGAAGTGCTTACAAGTGAAGGGACTCCTAGGACTAGCTTAAACTAAGCATGTAATTTTGGTTCATTTTGTAGGTTGTGATACAAAACTATGACACAATTGTTTTAACTTTTGGTATTCTAATACAAGTCTGTAACATGTTATAGCATTAAGAGTTGTTGGTTGCCTACATGAACTGAGCCGTATATAATATTGATATGTGTTTTATTCTTTAGTGTTCTTATCGAGTCACAGTTCAAGAGACTTTTCAGGTGAGGAGAAGGAGGGGTAATTTTTGCTAAGTGTGATATTAAAGGATGAACTTACACAAGAATCAACTTTGTATTTACATAAAAGATGTGTGAGATTTTTTAAATCTTTAAGAACAGAAAAATTATTATCTGAGAGGGAGCATTGGCTGAGTTTGCTGGGACAGTAATCTGAGCTGAAATGCTGATCTTGAAAGAAAGGATCGTTAGTATTCAAGACCTTTATTTCCCTCTTTCTTTCAATAATATATTTTATTTTTTCAGTGGAAATGGATGGTGGATATCTTTATAGCAATGTTTATAAACATGATTTTCTAATTAAAAAAATCAAATCTATTCTATTGCACTCACTGAAAATAATTTGTGGAATACAAATGTACAAACACTGATATTAAAGGCAATTACTTCTCTATTAACTGCAATCACAGCAATTTCAGAAATCCCTTAGCATATATGAAGTTAGTTTTCTCCATTTTGCAGCAACAGAGAAACAACCACTATTAACTTGTTACTATCTAGAACATACCTTAAAAGAAGGAAATTACTAAAATGAAGCAATTAATAGCTTTCTATAGTATTTCCAAATTAGCAGCATATAACATCAATTCCTGCCACTGAAATTATAAAGCCATTTTCTGATGGTCCTTCATTGTCAAAAGAAAAATCTTGCAGGCGGCTGAGAGCTTTCTTTTCAGATGGACATAAAACTTTCAAAGAGAAAAATGTTGATTTGAGAAATGAGGTAAATATTTTTCTTGTCATAAAGGAGTAGGAAAATATTTAAAAATATGCACATGAACAGTTGCTCACTGAAGCTTTTGCACATGTATAACATGACTTAGCAAAATGGCAGCGTATCTCTCTTTGAGGGGGTGTGGAAAAGGATTTTTCTCTTTGAAAAAATCTTTTTTACTTCCTCCCCACCCCGACAGATATTGAACCATAATGTATTACTTTTTGGAAAGTAATCAGGGTTGAATCTGGGATGCAAGAAACATTGGTTGTTTGGAAACGTCAGTTGCTCTGTGTGTCACCTGCTAGTAGTGTGTCTACTGAATGTGCAAGTATTAGCTACTCTGAGGGGAGAACGTGCATATAGGTGTGGACTTTATAAGCAGGTGGTATGTTATATTTTTCACTTCCCTTGTACACTTGAATCATACAGATTATATATCGAGTCCAAAATAGAAACAAAAAATATCTAATATGCTGAAACTGTTGAAATACTTTGTCGTCAAATGGAATAAAATAGGAAAAATATGCTATACTTACTGATAGCATAATGAAGGTGAGACATCCTTGTTCCCAAGGGATACAGAGTTTTTCGTACTCTGACATAATGAAGCAATGGAGTGGAAGTAACGAGATTCACACATGCTAGGTAGGGTTTGAATAGCCTGGAGGCCCCCCCCATGGCTGATGATTTGGCAGCATTTTCTGAATACCCCAGTGATTTGTGAAATGACCAATTCTCTCTGCTCAAGCATCTGTTTATTAAGGCAAAGCTTGCTTTCTAAAGGAAGCAAGGATAATATTTTTTTCTTTTTTCACTTCAAGTTTAATGATTTTATAAATACGGTATGGCAGAGGAAAGCCATTGAACTGATCTCCTTTTACTGTCCACCACTCTTTTCTTCCTGCTTCATATTGTCATTATTTCCAAATACTTAAAATATGAAGTACATGTAATATCATTGTCTTGATCAATATTGTCAAAAATCTACAAGATTAATACAAAAAGAAGCACTGAATCTGTTGGAAGAAACCCTTGATTGCTAATTATACATTCAAATTTCTATAATTTCTAAGCACAGCAAGGTCAATGAAAACAAAAGGCATAACCTAATTTGTTAAACACAGTTCTCTCTTAAATTGGAAAATAGGAGAAGACGGATGGAAGTAGGAAAGACGACATCTATTCTATCAAGCACTGTAGCTTGTTTTAAAAACTCTTAAATTACTGAAGTGAAATTTTAATAAAACTGTAGACCATGTTGCACATCTGAATCAATCGACTAATTGCAGTATAGGAATTGTTTTGGATAATATTTTTCATCAAGGGGCCTGGGGATCATTCCTCAACTTCCTTCTCCAGTACTAGAAAAATCAAAATAGGGACAAAGTCCAGAAATTCTAATATTGCCAAGATAAATGTAAGAGCATTGCTTTCAACATTGCCTCTATTATGTTCATAATATTTTAACTAAACAAAGATTGTACATAATTATATCAGCTTGTACTTTTTTTAATTTTTTATGTGTATTTTAAAACTTTCATTGGAAACTATGTGAGTTGATAATACATTCTGAAAAATTCTGAGACATTTTATATAGTTACATATACTATGTTGATTATAGAGATAAACTGCATGTCGTTGAATCTCCAGGATTTCCCTACGGGTTATCATTGCTACATTGATATGTTAACCACTGCTGTTGTGGTAAAGCTGTCATATATGCCTGGTAAGACATGTTTTAAATATATTTTTGCTCTAAAATGTTATTCTGTTTGTTTGTTTCATCTTTGAGAGCATTCTGTGTAGCAAACTGAAGTGTAAAGAAAGAGAAAACCTTTTATGTATTCTTTTTACAAAGAAAATCATGACTATTTTAGTTTCCAAACTTTGAAGCAAATAGTCAGATGTAATTTTTCACAGGTAGATAATTAATTACCACAGATTAAATGTGTTAGTGAAGAGTGAATGCAAAATTATAGCTGTGTAGCATTTGGTATGCAAAATTCCTCAGGGACTACTTTTGAATATTACATAGATGTTTTGAAATCAGGCACGTCCAAATGATTTCAATTTATAATATTCTCTTAAACTTAA
>VYZW01008112.1:0-14324 GCA_013401315.1 Balaeniceps rex
GTCTTTTCCAACCAAATGATTCTATGATTCTATGAAGCTGACGTTTCTGCCTTAGGTAGCTGCATCTTGAAGTGTCTGTTTGCAGGGCTCCTGTGGCACCACGAAGAGGAAACCGAGGGACTGCTCTGAGTGACATGTGAGTCATTCCTGGTAAAGTATCGACTGAGTGCTCAGAGGGAATGCTTCAGAGGTCAGAAGTGATGGTGTCTTAGGAAGTGCCCACAAACAGTGAGTCCATGTGCAAGTTCATATGGTAGGATGAGTAACATGACACCGTGTCCTAAAAGAGTAAATAAATGAAAGAAATCAATGTGAGTTATACAGTGACAGGTCCCTGCTGTACTTCCATCAATGATTTTAATGTTCTAATGGAGCTTTCTTGAACTACACAATGTCCATAAAGAATCAGTGTCCAAATAAATACCTGTTGAACAATCCCACCTGTTAACAGGCTTCTTCATTTTAACTTACAATTCAGATTCAGAATGTTAAAAAGAAATAAGAAACTGAGAGACCACATATTTTTATAGCACTCCTGAAATAAAAGCTATGGTTTGTGTCACACCAAAAGGACCATGACCTAGATGATGAGAAGGGGGAAGGAAGGAAGCATTTCTATTTCAATTTTCCAGACAAACTGTATTTTTCATTCCACAATGTTAATGCCAGGAAGTTCCAAATTATATACCAAAACATCATTGTTACAAAATAGAATACATCCAATATGAAAAGGTAGTGCCACAAATTTTGATATATACCAGAACTGTGGGATGGAGCAAAAGAATGTTTCTCAAATACTCTGAATATACAGTATTCAAACAGTGCTGACAAGGCTAGATAGGCTGAAAGCTGCACAGCATACAGGTAACCTGCACTTTGCACTGCTTTCTGATTTCTTTGCAAGTTGAAATCCTCACCTCCCTATTTTTACTGGCTTCGATTCACATTGTGTCCCTGGATATTGGCCTGGCACCTAAGCCAATGTAGGCAGTATTTTGCATAGGCAATACATCCTCACCATCATCGCCAACTTCGGATCAGTTGTGTGGCAAGGCTCCTGGATCCTGTTGCACTCCTGCATAGCTGAGGGCATATTCTGCAAGAATATAATTTAAAGAAGATACAGACTTAATGCCATTGAATATGCAATTTAATATTCGAGGAAAACAGACACTCTACACTGTTACATAAATCCACGTTTTACCACAATTCTATATTTTCAGATTCCAAAACTCGAAAGGAGGCATCCCCACCCTTCAAAAGTATTGTCTCAGGGTACCCAGGGATGAAGCGGCGGTTCCTGCAGTCCCGGCAGCAAGTCTTCGCTCCGCAGCCCTCCTTCCAGCGCAGCGACGAGGAGCGGGCACGCACCCGTGGGCAGCGCCAGCCGGGGCGTGCACCGGTGTCTTCTCTAGGGACTGAAACTGGAGGAGAACCAAGGGGGACAACCCGGATGCAGAGTCTCCAAGGAACCGCTGGGACCCCGGCGGCGAGCACCGCAAGCGAAGTGAGGGGGAGCTGCCTCCGGCCGCTCCGCCCCCGCGGCGCGCAGGGGCGGGGAGGAGGAGTATTTCTGGGCGGCGAAGACCAGGTGGTGCTTAGTGCCGCGCTGGGAAGCAGCCAGCTCTGGAGCTGTATTGGTCCGGCCTCCGTACCACGCCATGAGTTCAGTGGGCGCGACGCTGCCGCCGCTGCTCCTCGCTCTGGGTAGGTCTCCTCGCAGGGCGGCGGCTGCGCCCGAGGGGGGAGCCCGGCTGCTGCCGCCTCCCACCGCGACGTCGGGGACGGGGCAGAGCCGGGCGGTGTATGCCCGGCTGCGAGCGCCTCTTTGGCTTCTGGGCCAGAAGCGTGTGTGGAGTGCGAAGCATCAGCGCCGAGCAGAAAGCCTGCGTTTTAAAGCAAGTTAAACCCCTAAACTCCTCGATTGGTATGGAGTTCACCTTTCAATAAAATGGAGTGTGTGTGTGTGTCTAAATTACCATTACATATGTTTTCCTGGGATCTATAAGCCATCATATTCACTTGCCATGAGTAAATTCCCAAGCACTTTCAGAGTTTTAATATTACTGTATACTCTCACAAACCCTTAATTAGCAAGTCATTGAAGAAGAAGCATAAAAATGAGTTTTCACTGATGAGCTGTTCCAACTTGTTCTTTCAGTAACTATAGCAAACACTGCAGTGGAATGTGCGTTTGCAGGGTATGAAATCAAATACAAAAGTATTAACATGTGATGGGATATACAGTATACAAACAACCTGGTAATTTTTTAAAAAAGAAAAATTCTTAAAAATATCAATGGGCAAAATATCCACTCTGCACTTTGCTTAATCCATCCTTTATTCTCCTGGTTACAGTCACTGCACAGTCCTAGGACTTGCAAAGATTTGTAGAGCAGTGCTGAAAGCAGAAGATAAGAACCGATTGAAAGAGGAGGATTCCCCTGGCAATGAGACTGACAGAAGTGGGATAGGTCTACTTTGTTCAGGCACTATCCATGATTTGTCTTCATTTATACAGTTGAAAGCTGTCATAATTTTTATTTCAGATGTGTCATGACATTTGATGTTTTGGATGTAATTGCTGACTTAATACTCACTTAGACCTTTTTGATCTTGTAGAAATAGCAGGAAAAAGGAAGTTTCAGGACAGGAGCATTTTCCCTGAGTGATTTGGAGTCCCACTGTGGTGGTACTGTTGTAGCTCTCCCATAATCATTTTCAAATTGATTGAATTCTAATGAATTCTTTTACCTTCAAAGGAGGTATTCTTAAATTTAATTGGGCTAGCTTAGCTGAGCTAGTCAATACTGCAAGAAAATATACCAAGTTTATTTTAAACAATTTTATGTCAGTATATTCATTTCTGAATTATCAGCTATATTAAATGGACCACATAGGGGTATTGCTTTGTTGTGTCTCCAAACTCAACTAAAAGTAATGCAACAGTTAGTAAAGGTGTGGGTTATTTGCTGTTGGTGTGTACTTCTGCATTTGGAAAGCCATTAAGACTTTGTAGATGCTACAAGAAGAAAGGAATAGAAATGCAGTAGAACTACCATTTTGATAATATGACTTTGTTACTTGTTACTTATTGGCCAAAAAGTATATAGCACATAGAAGTAGATTATGTTAAGAGGAATAACAATAAGTGAAGGACTTAATAGGACAACCCATACAACAAATCCTGATACTTTCTGTTGTAACACACTGCTCTTAGCTGCTTATAGGTTTGCCACATCTAATTCTTTAAACTTACATTTTCAGCATCCAGTTTCTTCCTTAGCCTGTTCTTAAAAATCAGAGCCAAAATAGTCCAGCTCTTCCTGAGAGTGAGGCCAGTGGAAAATACAGTAGCTTTCCTTGGCTCAATTCTGGTAACATTTTCTTTGGAAAGCTCTAGTGCCCTCATGCTTCAAGAGTAGATATTTGAAATTTGGCAGTAAGGTGCTATTTGCATTGTCTTGAAAATCTACCTAAATTTGGCTAAGTAACAAACCTTTGGATAATTACATTCCTCTGGAAAGAAATCAATTTTTATCAGCTTGATTCTAACATAAGTTTTGTCCATCCTTGGTATGGAGCTCAGCCAGACTTTCTCTGCTATTGGAGTTGTAGTGGGGTGCAGCTGTTTCTGTGTAAGGTCCAGGTCTACATCTGCAAACATAGAAACTCTCTCTCTTGTGTTCATGTTTTTTGGTATTTTTACAGCAATCTCTGTTGTTGTTTGATGCACTTTGCTTTTGTATTGGGTTTGTGTGGCAAGGTTTTGGTAGCAGGGGGGCTACAGGGGTGGCTTCTGTGAGAAGCTGCTAGAAGCTTCCCCCACGTCCGATAGAGCCAATGCCAGCTGGCTCCAAGACAAACCTGCCACTGGCCAAGGCTGAGCCAATCAGCGACAGTGGTAGTACCTTTCTGATAACATATTTAAGAAGGGGGAAAAAGTTGCTGTGCAACAGCAACAGGAGGAGAGAGGAGTGAGAATATGTGAGAGAAACAACTCTGCAGACACCAAGGTCAGTGGAGAAGGAGGGGGAGGAGGTGCTCCAGGTGCTAGAGCAGAGATTCCCCTGCAGCCCGTGGTGAAGACCATGGTGAGGCAGGCCGTCCCCCTTGCAGCCCATGGAGGTTAACAGTGGAGCAGATATCCACCTGCAGCCTGTGGAGGACCCCACGCTGAAGCATGTGGATGCGCCCGAAGGAGCAATGGCAATGGGCTGCTGAGCTGTATAGAGGGATAGGAGAGGACCCTGCTCTAACATAGTCTTTTTCTTCAGATCACTTTTGTTTAAATCCCAGGGAACTGGGACCTATACACATGAAAGTTGTGGTAAAAGAACAGAGTTGAACATGCAAAAGTTAGGAAGTGCTTGAAATAAGTTAGCAACCTGGATTTGTCCCTTCTGCACATCAGTACATCACACGGTCAAATCTTTGACACGTGGTTGGAGCTCTCGTGTCCCTCTCTTTCTCTTTGCTCAGTCAGGGGTTCTCAAAACTGAATCATGATCTGGTTAAGCTGACCTGAATGTGGGGTTGCTGCTGCAAGGACATTTCATCCACTCCTGATTGCATGTTCCCACCAGTTTCCCCATGCGACCATTGGGGTTTGGTCTGGGAAACAGGTCAGGGACCCATTTACCTGAGTAATGTTTTCCTTTTTTTGGGTCAGGTCAGTTTTGGAGATCAGCTAACCTGATCCTGTTCACTTGATCAATTCGTTTAAGTGTTAGCACTGGCATAGGAGACAGTCAGAACTCATGGCCAGAGGAGGGAGGGAAGCTGGAAAAGTCCCTTTCACTGGTAGCCAGCACTTCCACTGGCTTGAGCTGGTTGTGAAAGTGCATCTCGGCATGCAAAGCTGCTGTGTATTCATAGCTGTGAATGAAGTAAATGGAAATTGTATTTTGAATGTGCTAAGTATTCTGAAAAAATAAGGTTTTAGATGTATCACTAGATATCCAAAAGTGGTAAGTACTTATGACCTTAATCTTTTTTTTTCTTTTTTTTTTAATGGGGCTAAGGATGATCTCTCATTTCACTTGAGTGTTGAAAAATAAATTCTGTGTCACTTGCAAATACTTAGATGCTTATAGCCAAGATATGTTGAGATGGATCCACAAGGAAGCTGCTAATTCAGTAAGTTAAAATAGTATACATAAAAACTACAAGGCCATGTACTGAGCAGCAAGGACTAAACTGATAACTGAATAGCAAGTGAAAATTCCACGTTTGGTGCAATAAATGAAGCCAGAAGTCCAGGTGAAAATGCAGTGTATGATCGTAACACACTGTCGTGGTTTAGCTCCAGTCGGCAGCTGAGCACCACACAGCCGCTCGCTCACCCTCCCCCTCCCTGGTGGGATGGGGGAGAGAATCGGAAGGGCAAAAGAAAACTCGCGGGTTGAGATAAAAACAGTTTAATAATTGAAATAAAATAACAATAATAATGATAGTAATAAAATTGCAATGAAAAGGAGAACGAGAGAGAGAGAGAAACAAAACCCAGGGAAAAAAAAAACAAGTGATGCAACCGCTCACCACCCACCGACCGACACCCAGCCAGTCCCCGAGCAGCAGTCGCTGCCCACCGGCCAACTCCCCCCAGTTTATATACTGAGCATGATGTCATATGGTATGGAATAGCCCTTTGGTCAGTTTGGATCAACTATCTTGGCTGTGCCCCCTCCCAGTTTCTCGCGCACCTGGCAGAGAGCATGGGAAGCTGAGAAAGTAAGTCCTTGACTAGTCTAAGCACTACTTAGCAACAACTAAAACATCAGTGTGTTATCAGCATTCTTCTTACACTAAATCCAAAACACAGCACTATGCCAGCTACTAGGAGGAAAAATTAACTCTCTCCCAGCTGAAACCAGGACACACACATGTACACACACCAACTTAAAGCTGTACAACCTGTCTTAATTTTTGCCTTTCTCCCTTTTTGTGATCATCTTTTGTTATCTTGCTGTTTTATTATTATATTTGTGAGTAATGTTAATGTTTAAAATCATTCTAAAATCTGAAGATTGTTTGAAAGCAAGACCCAAATGTGAACTCTTCTGAAACTAAAACTATCTCTAGTTTTTCCTGCTTTAAGAGAGTTTGTCAGGTAGTAAGAGTGTTATTAAATATTACTTTTGGAGTTTTGCCTTTCATAGCATTGCACATTGAAGTAAGGCTTCATTCATACTGTGTTACAGTATTTTAGAAAGCATACAGGATATTACCATCACACTCCTAAACGCATTAACAGTTAATATTTATTTGTGCATGACTTGGGCAAAGTCAACATGAGACCTTACCAACATGTTTTAACTATGTGCTGTCTGGCTCTGAAACAATTTTTTAATTGTTCTTTGCTTTTTTGATTCAGTTACACAGAATTTTCATTTAGGAAGTCAAAGAAGTAAAAGGACTGATACTCCTTGGTTTTATTGTGTTTCTTAGCCACTATATAAATGTTATTCATTGTGGTCTTTCTTCACTATTGTTAATTTTGAATGAAGAAAGTAGTTTCTGCATTTACTTCATGTAATGTATTTTCATGAGGGCTAATAATTGGAACCACCAATGTAATGGCTTAGTGTCCAACAGCTAAATGTGAATAAAATACTTTCCTTTAGGGTTAATGCAGGCAAAAGGGAGTTTATACATCTTCAGATGAGTAAACCAAGTAATTTTCTCCAGTAGAAATCTTGGGCAGTCTCTATTCATGGTTGTTATTTTCATTTAAAGGTTTCCTTTGTTAGGCTCTGTGCAGGCTGGTTCCCATTTCCATGGTGACCATGCCAAAATGCAGACAGGACACAGGCTGGATTCTCATCAGCATCCCCATGCACTTGCATACCAGCATATGCTATCTGCTTGGCTTAGGACATTTCCGTTAGCAGTTTTAATGTTTAGGACTTCCTTTTCATAGTGATCTCTGGCCCTGTGATACAGGGCTGTGTTAGGATTTCAGACCCTGTTAAGCGAGAGAAAGCAAGTTGATAAGCTTATTTTTTTGTGTAAATAAATTGGCTGTACTGTTCCCATTCAAATTAGTCAAGGACATCAGAGAACTGTCTCAGCCTTAGTTTTAATTTCTGTTAAAATGGATAATAATATATATAAACCTTTGTGAAAGACTGACACATATCTGTGCTAAATAGTCATGTGAACATACCCCCTTTTCAAAGGATAATAAAAATAAATGAATGTGAATTACACAGAATAAATGATACCTTCTGTCTATATTAGCTGACTGTGAGTGTGTATCCCTGTAAACCAATATGAGATAATATTCTTCCTGCTCATGCTGCACTCATTTTTTTTGGAGGTGGAGAATACTAAAGGCATCTAGTAGAGTCAATATAAGCTGTGTGAGCCTTTCCATCACTTCCAAATCAGGATGGGAGTTCAGAATTACCAAATAAATTCAATATTCTGAGTGCTAGTAACTGTTACTTTGAGTTAGTCCTCTGAAGATCCTGAAATGCTATTCAGGGACTAAGTTAGTTTTATTTTCTACTGGAGATGCATATTCTTTAAAAATCGAATAAGACTTGCACATTATTCAGGACTTAAAAGAGGAACTATACAGGCAAAGAAGTAAGACAAACACAGACTCTCTGAATGCCATATGAGCAAAGACATTTTGTGTATAACCGAATGGCATCTGCATGATTGAATGTCACACATGATGGATGTCACAGATTCTTTTGTCCCTTTCAAATTACTGGTAGACAGGGCAAAGGGCTTGGAAGTTATGCACAGCCCTGGTGGAACTCTCTTGCCTTATTCCTGATTTATTTTGCCCTTTTAATCCTGCTTCCAAGTTCATCATTCTTCCTTTATTTCATACAGGATATTTTTTTAATCACACAAATCTCCTTGGCTAATACAATTGGTTATTTTTAAAGAACAGATAATAAAGAACTCTTGAGGAAAATTACTGTTAACAACACACTTCTGGAAGGGAGCATATCACATAGTGAAGGGACCATTCTTAAATGAGAAAAATCATTGAGCGGTGGTGGGGAAAGGTTGGTGGGGAAAGGTTGAATTAGGTTTTTATCTACCTACCTATCTAACTCAAATATCAGTGACCCTTGTACAAGAAAGCTGGCAGCAGTTGATGCTATGTTAAGGCTGTGACACAAAGCAGTATGAAATCAGTAGCTGTAAAACTGCAGATGCCCAGGCTGCCTGACTCTCTGGATTACCCAGTTAAGAACTATATCAACCGACTGCAAGATCAGACTTCTTATTTGAATAAGGAATAGTCAACCCACGTCAGCTTGTGTGAGCTTAGTGCAGCGATGGATGCCGTTACAAGAAGTTGTGAACCCGGCGCTTTTTTGGGGCGTGCTTGTGCCATGCTCTGTGCTGCCTGGAGTAAGGCAGCTGCCTGTAGGTAAACCAGCTGGATTAGCTAATGGGGTGTCTACCTTTTTCACATACATAGCAGTCACTTCTCATAACTTCTCAGTTCTCGTGACTGTTGTGTTAGGCCATAGGTAGTTCATGTCTCCCTTCAACTGCAAAAGCACACCAAGTAAGAAATTCTATTTAATTACATAATCTGCTAAAACAAAAAATCAGTAAATTAATGAACTTGAAGCCTAAATTTACTCTCAGTCGGTCCCGTTCTTAGTGAGGTAAATGTCTACGTAGGTGTCCAAATCAGGGCAACCTGTGTCAAGAAATAGTGGCCTGGTTTCTTAATAGCAACATGCTACAATAAGGAAAGTAAAACACAGAAAGAATCCTCTTGATACAGACCTGTCTGAAGCAGAAGCAAGTGGGGTGTCTTGTCCCTGGGCAACTGGCGTGTTAGATGGTTACCAAATATCGTTGCAATGTTTGTGAAACTCAAATGTTTCTGTGCATGTACCCTTATTTGCGTTTTCTATTTGAGGAGAACAGTAATTAAGTGAAGAAAGGCACAACATTTTAATAAATAGTTTTTAATAAAATTACTGTTCACCTATTCTACTTTCTTAGCTGTAAATGCTAATAAGACAATGAGAGTAGTGCTCTAATAATGAATATGAGAGCAATTCAATCTAGTATTCCTACTGTGTGGTATAAAATTGAGTTCTTGCTATGTGCAATACTTCAGATGCATATAGAACTGATTGGATTTATAGATATTAAACTCAGATTTAGCTGAAATTTCTCAAATGAGAATGTAGCTAACCTTTCCTAAGTGGAAAAAATGTAAGTGGCCTGATGCTTTGTCTAACTATGCCCACCAAATAGAGTTCCCATTTAGATATGCCTGAAATACGTATTGGTCAAACTTAGAAAAGCAGAAATGACTGAAAATGAAATAACTCTCTTAAGATAGGCAAATCAATAAACAGAGAAAAACAGAGGAAAAAATCCAGCAGCACTGCTTGGATAGTAGTCCTTTAGTAGCTCTGCTAATAAGTTATCAATTTGACTCTAGCCTTTCATTTCACTGTCTCTACTCTCTTTTTGTTGTTGTTGTTGTTTTCTTTTTCAACCTACCCAAGTTCAAGTTATCATATTGAACAAATACAGTAAATAAAATACTCTAGGAGTCTCTGGAATTGTCTTTCTCAGAAGTTGACAGCTACAATAGACTTAGTTTCTCTGAAGACAAAAAGCAACTGTTCTGCTTTTGTGGAAGCAAGTATTATCTCCAGAAAATTCCTTAAATGTACATGGGCCCTTCTCTGTCCCCAAAATGTACAATGGCTGCATTTTACAAAAAGGATAACTCTTTCTGAACTCTGACTAGAGATAGCCTGTCACCCACCTGACCACAGGCATCTGGATATGTCCGGTGTGTGGGCTGAGGGCTGGGAGAGTGCATGCATACCACACTGCACCTGAAACCTGCCCCCCCTGCCCCAGCTGGACTGGGTCAGAGTGGTAGAGTTAGGTGGTTTGGGCTCAGCAGGGACATTTAGGCACTTTTAAAGTGCATGAAAAATATTTGCTTGCAAAGCAGGAAGGCTCCTGCAGTTAAGCAGTGGGTCGAGGGGAGTGTTTGAACTCCACCTTTCTCAGGCACAAGCATTAGGTGGCTCCTTCCCCTGAAGTCAAGGGTGGGGAAAAATGTTGGGAGGTAGGTGTCTAGTTAAGCTCTTTTTCAAGAAGTAGCTGCCTGAGAGGTGATGGTAATAGTTACCTGGGAAACGTGGGCTTAGTTCTCCCTTGAGGCTTGTGGCAATGTAGACTCGCCTCTTGCACTTTTCCAGAAGTGTCTTTGCTACCAGGCAATAAAGCAATCAAAGAGAAGCACTCTCTACCTCTGCTATTGAAACCAGGTCTCTGCTCATCCTGGGATGCATATTCATGTTTCCAGGCAGACAAGCAAAGGCAGATCTTCCCTGCGGCCAACATCTGGGGCACTTAGCTGGGAGGAGAGGAGTTCTGAGTTGGCCCTTTTAGACTGCTCATGCAATTCACATTTGGTAAATAGACAGTGCTTAAAAAGAAATTTAGCTATTCAGTTACATTGTTTAATTATTTAGAGCTGAAATTATTTAATCCAGGAAGCATTCATCGCCTCTGGCCATGATATTAGAGTGGGTCTACAGTAGGATAGGATACCTTGCTCTTAGACAGGGGTGCTTCTACACCTGTATCATATTCTAAATTTTTATATGACTTTGTGCTATAAAACCTAGGTGACAGATAATTTTAAGTTCATTCTGGGTTAGGCAGCTACTGAAGTCTGGACTTCCTGGATTATTTTCCTGATTTTTAATGAGCCCAAATTCTGCCTAGGCCCTATCTGGTGCCAGAATTGATCATTTCAATGTGCATTAAGGAGGAATTTAAGTGAGTGATTGGGACCACCTACCTACCATTCAGGCTGCCCGGCCATGGGCCATGAGCTCCCCTTACAATCAGGGGAGAGAAACAGTCGTTAAGTCTGCAATAGGAAAACAAAAGTTCTGATAATTATAGCTCTTCCAACTATTGTATTATATATCCTGTGGTGCTTTGGAGGTTTTCTTGTTGCAGGAAGCTAATGTAGCAAACTTTTTACAGCTGAGGCTGTTCTTTTTTCTGGGGCTGTCTGTGTACAGCCCAGAAAGCTGAGCTCCTGTCTAGCTCTTGAGAAGCTGTGAGGGAGGAACAGGGTCCTAAACAGTGCGATGGCACAGCCACTCTTGAGCCACTGCAATCCTCACACTGCAGGCTGCGACACTGGAGCGGCAGAGGGATCGATTGTGAGGTGAGTCCTTCAGCCTTTTTCTAATTTAGCCTTTTTAGGACACATTTAGCAGTGATAGAATATAATATGTTATAATACACTGAAATTCTCATATAGCCTAGAGTGTGATGGGCAGGGAAATACAGATGCCTTTGGTTGCTTTCCTGTCTTCTTGATATCTGTGTGCAAACATGCATTTTCATCTGTGTACAAACATGCTTTCATAGCAGTTGAGATGAACAAATGCAGCAAATGGGGTATAGAGACAGCAGTCGCATCAGTTTCTGTGTGATGACGTGCATTTTCTTTCTTACAGTCATAGCGTGGCTCATGCTTCTCTAACTATATTTGGAAATATTGCTGGCTTAAAAAAAAGGGTCAACAACTGATAATGTGGGCACAAGGGAAGAGAATTTGCTGAAGTGAAATGCTGCATGAAAAGTCAGGTTTTATCATAGGGAAGCACATGAAGGGTTTTTTTTATGATCATTACTTGTGAAACCAGTGACTTAACTGCATATATATCATATATGTGTGTACAGCTTGTTAGCCTCATGTACTTTTAATTTCTTTGTGATATCGTTGAGAACAAATTGTGGTAGTCTAAGGACAAAGCTGTTGTTTGTTGTACCAAGATAAAGGAAGAAAAGAAAAACCGCAGGTCAGTTTAAAAAGATGCAATTTATGTGAGTTTTCTGTAAAAGAAAGTTATTCCCACTGAACTTAATGATGGAAACATGCCAGGATAATAAATTTGAGTAGGCTTGAATACTTACTGTCTTTATTAAAAACACATAGGAAGTTGTCAGTCCAGCAGGAACTGCTCATTTAAGCATTACTTTGGAATCAGTCCTTGTATGTACAGGAGGTTGTTGAGATTTCTTAACTCCAAATGAAGAGCAGCTTATTCATCTGCTCTGGGAGCCGAGGAGAGCAACGTGTGGGCCACAAATAGGGAGTTATCAAGAGAAAGGCAAGTCTTTTGGAGTAACTAATGCAGTCATGGGTAAATTTAAATAGATCTCTCACTCTGCAGCAGTGACAGAACAGTAAAACAGACAGCACCTAGTAGTGTTATCTGTCACAAAAATTTCGCAACTGGCCTGTGCCAACCGAGGATAGAGGCTAGGATGCAAAGTATAGAATTACAAGAGTAATTCTTTTATTCATGCTCATGAGGTGTCCCATTCAAATTGGGGCACCCCAAATGCGGTTTTACACTTGGTACTTATACCTTTCAAGCATTCAGGTACAACATGATTTGACCAATCACTACTTAACACACGCACACACTACTGTTTTGCAAAGCAACTATAATTCTATGGCGTCATCATCCATCTGCTTCTTTCTTGATCTAGACATCCCTGGAGTTGGTGTTGCTACAGTTACTTATCTATGATGCCAGATAGTGGGAAGGTTTCACAGAGGTGTTAGAGGGGCTAGGATGCTGGCGTTATCTCAGTACTCCGGGGGGTATCCTTTATTCTTCAGGGTGGGGGCTGTGCTTCTCCTCCTTGCAAGGAGCTGGGGTCCTTTAGTCGTGCTGACTTAACCATGACTATGCAGTATACAATGTAATATATTTTTTTTTCTTTTTCAGAAAGTTCATACAATTTCATACTATAAAGATTAATTGGTACAATAGCTAGGGAATGAGATTTTCCTAACACATCCCAGTCTCTCCAACTTTTCATTCACAATTTGTGTGTTGTATTACGTTCAGTTTGCTTTTATAGCAGGTTATTGGTAACTCTTCATTGCAGCTTCTCAGATCATAAACGGTTGTAATTGAAAGGCAGTGACTCGGACTTTCACACACTCAGAGGCTTTCAGGCTGGAAGCTGACCTACTTCCAGGAAGAAGCAGTCGGCCAACAAACAGATGAGCCCAAGATATCAATACCTGGTTCCAGGACTGGTGCCTCCACCAAAACTTTGGTTTTTATAACCATGGAAGAGTCTTCGAGGCACAATGTATGCTGGAGCCTGACGGGATCCACCTGTCCCGATGGGGGAAATGCATCTTTGCTCGTCAGCTGGTGGGACTGATTGAGAGGGCTTTAAACTAGAAGATACCATCAGGAGAGCTGAAGGTAAGCCAAGGGTTGGCATGGCATTGCCTGAGGGTGGCAATGCTAGTGGGAACATTTACGCTGCTCCAGGGAGCACTGAGGGCTTAGGAGCATATCTGAAATGCCTGTACACCAACGCACGCAGTATGAGAAACAAACAGGCTGAACTGGAAGCGCTGGTCTGTTCCCAGAGCTATAATGTCATTGGTATTAGTGAGACTTGGTGGAATGAGNTTCTTTTTCAGAAAGTTCATACAATTTCATACTATAAAGATTAATTGGTACAATAGCTAGGGAATGAGATTTTCCTAACACATCCCAGTCTCTCCAACTTTTCATTCACAATTTGTGTGTTGTATTACGTTCAGTTTGCTTTTATAGCAGGTTATTGGTAACTCTTCATTGCAGCTTCTCAGATCATAAACGGTTGTAATTGAAAGGCAGTGACTCGGACTTTCACACACTCAGAGGCTTTCAGGCTGGAAGCTGACCTACTTCCAGGAAGAAGCAGTCGGCCAACAAACAGATGAGCCCAAGATATCAATACCTGGTTCCAGGACTGGTGCCTCCACCAAAACTTTGGTTTTTATAACCATGGAAGAGTCTTCGAGGCACAATGTATGCTGGAGCCTGACGGGATCCACCTGTCCCGATGGGGGAAATGCATCTTTGCTCGTCAGCTGGTGGGACTGATTGAGAGGGCTTTAAACTAGAAGATACCATCAGGAGAGCTGAAGGTAAGCCAAGGGTTGGCATGGCATTGCCTGAGGGTGGCAATGCTAGTGGGAACATTTACGCTGCTCCAGGGAGCACTGAGGGCTTAGGAGCATATCTGAAATGCCTGTACACCAACGCACGCAGTATGAGAAACAAACAGGCTGAACTGGAAGCGCTGGTCTGTTCCCAGAGCTATAATGTCATTGGTATTAGTGAGACTTGGTGGAATGAGTCCCACGATTGGAGTGCTGTGTTGGAGGGCTACAGGCTGTTCAGGAGGGATAGGCAGGGGCGGCGAGGTGGAGGAGTGGCACTCTGTATGTAAGGGAGAGGTTTGACTGTACAGCCCTTACAGTT
>VYZW01008113.1:3239-14717 GCA_013401315.1 Balaeniceps rex
AACAGCCGTGCCAGCAGTAATTAAATCTGCCAGTAAGATTACTGCGTGCTGCAGAGGAATGCATTCTGGAAGGCACATTGAGTAGGAGGTTCCAGTATCCCTTCCTCCCTCTCAGATGAACGACTGCAGCTGATGCTTGGCTATTAGCACTGTAATTTTCTCCTGCTGAATGNAAACTCAGGAAAGCTAGAAGCTTGAAAATTATATGTATTCAAGTTTTTGTTTCTTTCAAGTATGTGCATGATTAAGGAGAGAGCAAAAGAAATTACCTCACCTGTTCTCTAGACTGGTACAGATCTGACCTGAAATTATGTTTCTTACTTTCCTCTTATCAAACTGAAATTCACAGCCAAATTAAAGGTAGTTTCCCACATCACCTTCCTTTCCAGCCAAATTTAGTCATTATTATTAAATGACTGCTTTTAAATACCTGCAAACACCTTACTCCCTAAGACTGATCACTTAGTGTGGTGCTTTGCATTGTTGTAAGGTCTTGATATAAAATTATGTTGTTTGTTTTTTGTTTTGTGTTTTTTTTTTTCTTTTCCCTGTTCACTGGAAAGACAAATGTGTACTGTCTGGTAGAGACAGCACCAGGGGTGCTGAAAAGGGTACATTTATTCATGTAATCATCCTCATTTCTTTTGTTTTACTCCATGAAGATTTTTGGCACATGCCTTTCACTTCTGAACACCAAAAATGTCTGTTCATGGATTTGCCCCCCACCCATTTCACTCTAATCCTAAGATACCTTCATGTGTCCCTAGGACATTACATTGGTAACTACTATTTTCATCATTGTGAACTCCCCCCACCCCACCATGGTTTGATAGGCAAAAGAGTTTACATTTGTTGTTAATTTCACACATTCCTGATGGGGAAGAATAGTCATCGTTGTTCTTAACTTCAAGTTTTACTTGGTTATTTATTATGCCTTTTCATGCAGGGTTTGGATGAATTAGTGTTTGTACAAGTGACATGACAGGAAGGATCATTATTTCCATTGCTGCCCTCTGGGGAGTTCACTAAATCGGATGCGAAGACTGTGATATTTTCAAGCTCAAGTATTCGGTTCTCTTATGGCAGATGCTTCCTCTGTTTCTTTCTCAATTTTCACTTTTTTGCTTTTGTGAATGTCTTTGTGTCCTCTACAAGTCCTGCCAGAAAGTCCATGTTGTTAGCAGTAATATTGCATTTTGCAGCATCCAAATGTGTAGTAATTTGCTCACAGCACCCAATCTGTTTCTTACAGGTCTGTTGCAAGTTGAAGTTTTTTCTAGCTTTACAAGGGTACAAGCTCATGTTCAAAACTATTTAAGCTTTCTGTTTGAATCACAGAACAGTTACAGAGTAATATTTCTTCAGGTGACAGGAACATGTTTTCCAATATTTGAAGGACAAGGGTTCATATACAATAATGTATAATGTTTTTATAATATTTTTTCATTTTAATCAGTAATTTCATTTAATAGTGCCCTTTATTAAAATGGACTGTGATAATCTCTGCTACACAACACTTCAAACAAGTGAAGTCCAATTAATCCTGTTATCTTGGTTATTGTTTCTTTTTTGTCTATATCATGTGGAAAAGTGAAGTATGATAAGTCTGTTACAAAATTGGTTCTAATATTTGTTTTCATTTATAAAAACCAAATCCCCCATAATCCCCATATTCTTCTGCTTCCTTCTCTATTATGTAGCTGTACATGTGTTCAACTTAATTTTACTTAAAAATACAGAATTAAAAATAACAGTTGGTTGGGGGGGGGCTTCCCACATTGAAATATATACTATCTGGGGGAAGCTGAAGTGTTTCTGCTAACTGTATTGACCACATATATGCAGGCATGGACAGCTAATAATCAAGTGCTGCTTTTCTGTTAAGAGTAAACCAAGAGCACCCTATTGCCTTTGCATCTTTCTTGATGGTGGAGATGTGGTACAAGCTTCTCGGCTCTGATATGCAGTCTTGCTAACCCTATGAAATACTTTGCTTTACATAAAAACTATGTCTGAAGTTCAATGCATTGCAGATGGATTCTAATGTTTTAAAATTTTGTAAAGCTTAACTTTGAGTTGTGTTTTCTTTAGTAATTATTATTAGTGGGCATCTGTTGTCATGAGATTAAGGTGCACCTGGTAGCTACTATTTTAGATGCATAAATCAAGTTGATAAAATACTCCCTTCTTAGTCAAAAACAGAAGGAAAAAGAAAAAAAACTAAGAACACCCTAGTAATCCCAAACCCCACCTTCTAACCTTGTTGACATATTGCCACAAATTGTTGTGAAAATAAACATAAATTAACAACCCCATCACTGGGTAATGCCATTGCTAAATCAAATGCTGCATCACTTTTTAAGCTGAGCTCTGTGCTGTTTCTTACAGTTTCTTAGAGCAATGTTATATTCCCACCTTGCCTTAGACAGCCGGGGTCAATCTGAATAAGCCACTGTATGTTCTTGCTTTTTGTTTGTTCTACTGAAGAATCACTGTATCAACATTAACATATACTACTTGTAATAGGCCGTAATATTATTGTGGTTGAAATAATGGTTCTTGTAAAACAAGTTACAATCCCTTGATAGATTAAGATTTCTATACTGACTTCTCTGTTTAGCTACGTCATCCTTACTTGAAGTCCCAAGGAAGGAGATACTTAGTTTTAAGGCAGAACTAGCTTGTCATTTGAAATTTTTCTATACTTAATCCTAAAAGTTTTGATGAAAACATGTAAATTCATTCCTTCTGAAGCAAAAATGCTGAATGTTGTTCTGTCTACAGTCAGTGAAATGTGGTTGCCTTGGGAATCAATTGAGAATTTTTAAAAACATTGGCCACGACGCTACATGTGATTACCGGTAACCTTGCTTCTTGCTATAACTGGACACAGAGCCAGCTCGAGGTTCTCTCTTATTTTCTGTGAAAGCTGAAAGATTTTCCTGCTTTACAAGCTCACTGGCAGTATTTCATGACAGTTAAGACTCCCTCACGGCAATGTCTGGTGATATGTTCTTGATCCTAGTGTTACCTTGAAGTAAGGGGGTCTAAGTACCCTGGGCATCCTTTAAGAAAAGAAGCCCCAGCAGGGCACAATTTCTAAGGCTATGTTGGTTTCATGTAAAGTCAGAGCCTTTCTCTGTGCTGTAACCTTCTTCATATCCGCATTATGAAATGCCTACATGTTGGCTATAATGTGCCTTGCTGTCTCTTAAAGTCCTTGCCAGGGCAAACTCCAATACACAGTGAGGATAAGGCAGTAGGTCCTAGCTGAGATGCACTTCCTGAAGGTGTCGTAGAGAAGCTGCCACCAGGTAGCTGTTATTTCAGAAGAGAGATGAGGAGCCCAGATGCTTGAGTCATCCTGCTGTTGGTGTTGGCATGTGGCAGGCACTAAATTAATCTACAGGAAGCACTACTAACTGCCACCTTTTTTGTCTGGCTGTAGCTGGTAGAATTTCTCCTAAAATGTTAATTTGGCTGTAGAGGATCTCTTTCTCTCCTCGGTACTAACAAGACTCCAGAGGTGCCCTGGAGCAGTGTTGTTGGCTGTTGAATAAGGGCATGCTTCCCCTTTTGAATGATGATATAAAGCAGTACTCCTGGAGTATTCCTGTAGAGCTGACCTGGCAAATTGACATGGGAAGAGATCATCTGGTTTGAATAAAATGTCAGTTCTAAAATTGTCTCTTTTTTAGAGTCTTGTTGCACCACCTGCAGTTTATCTTGTGCATACGAGTAGAGGTATGATTCTTCTGATGGGAGGTCTTGTAAACAGCACACCAATGCATGTGCTCTTGTCTGCTGAAAAGGTCTTGCTCTGCTTTATCTGTAATTCTAGTTAAGTTCTCTTTACAGCAGGCACCAGTTTTCAATGACAGGCATTTGCTGCTGCTACTTGTCCTCTCTGACTGAGGTGTGTGCTACTACACACCGAGATCTGTACCTCCACTGGAAAAAATGGTAGAGGTTAAGTCAAAGACCCAGGCTAGGCCAAACACTGTTAGCTGTAGTCTTGCTGATTCATAGCGATGCTGGCGACTAATGCTTGAGATATTATCTGTGATGTAATTGCTACATAACAAAAAATACCAATATAAATATTTGCAAGGTGATCTAAAAGGGATGTTGTATTAGTCTGGATGTGATCAAAACAGAGACTGAGTTTGGTAACAAGTCTAGCACTTTGTAGTTTGAATCAACATACTTCTGTGTGGTGTTAACAATAAATCTTGGAGCGGAAAAAAGACACTGATGAGACTTTAGGCGTTAGGTAATAGAACAGAATCATTTAGGTTGGAAAACTCCTTAAAGATCATCAAGTCCAACTGTTAACCTAACACTGCCAAATCCAACGCTAGACCATGTCCCTAAGCACCACATCTACGTCTTTTAAATACCTTTTTAAATACCTCCAGGGATAGTGACTCCACCACTTCCCTGAGCAGCCTGCTCCAGTGCTCGACAACCCTTGCAGTGAAGACTCTTTTCCTAATATCCAATCTAAACCTCCCCTGGTGCAACTTGAGGCCATTTCCTCTCGTCCTGTCACTTGTTACCTGGGAGAAGAGACCAACACCCACCTTGCTACATCTTCCTTTCAGGTAGTTGTAGAGAATGATGAGGGCTCCCCTGAGCCTCCTTTTCTCCAGGCTAAACAACCCCAGGTCCCTCAGCCGCTCCTCATAAGACTTGTGCTCTAGACCCTTTGCCAGCTTCATTGCTCTTCTTTGGACGCGCTCCAGCACCACCTCAATGTCTGTCTTGTAGTGAGGGACCCAAAGCTGAACACGGTATTCCAGGTGCGGCCTCACCAGTGCCAAGCACAGGGGGATGATCACCTCCTTAGTCCTGCTGGCCACGCTATTTCTGATACAAGCCAGGATGCTCTTGACCTTCTTGGCCACCTGGGCACACTGCCAGCTCACGTTCAGCTGCCTCTTGACCAACACCCCCAGGCCCTTTTGACCAAGCAGTTTTGCAGCCACTCTTCACCAAGCCCGTAGCATTGCATGGGGTTGTTGTGAGTCAAGGGCAGGACCTAGCACTTGGCCTTGTTGAACCTCACCCGGTTGGCGTGGGCCCATCGATCCAGCCTGTCCAGATCCCTCTGTGGAGCCTTCATACCCTCAAGCAGATCAACACTCCCAGCCAACTTGGTGTCAGCTGCAAACTTACTGAGGCTGCACTCCATCCTTTCATCCAGATCATTGATAAAGATATTAAACAGAACTGGCCCCAATACTGAGCCCTGGGGAACACCACTTGTGACTGGCCTCCAACTGGATTTAACTCCATTCACCACAACTTTTTGGGCCCAGCCATCCAGACAGTTTTTTACCCAGAGAAGAGTACTTCCATCCAAGCCGTGAGCAGCCAGTTTCTCCAGGAGAATGCTCTGGGAAATGGTGTATGTACTATGCTGGATGGATGTAGGACTTGGAATAACTTGGAGTTAAGTTCTAATAGATTCAGAGTGTCATTGTCCACCTGGATAATTAGTATTCTCTGTTCTAGCAGAGCACTCTGAGCATTCAGATTGTTGAACTGCCCTCTGAGCTCTGCCCTTTGAGCATTCAGGTGATGTGGATGTGATCTTTGTAAGGTAGTGGTGTTCTTGAAACAGAAATATCATTCTGAAATGCAGCTGAGGTAATACATCATATAGTCTTGGATGCAGCTGGGCGGACTGAGTGAAATGGGTCTGGTAAGGGCTGGGGTTCATGTTGTTGTATAGGATGTACAGCCTGTTTAGTATCACAAGATAGTATGGTATCATTTCCCTCCACTATTGATACATTCATCTTTTCCCTTCAGATGCATCAGTATTGCACCAAGCCTTAACAAGCTTATGTAGTTGCATTGATAGGGCAGTAAGGAGAACTACATAACCTAAAACTTGCTAACATCTGTATAATTAATAATAAACATTGAAGTGCAGCAGCTGTAATTAAATGGTACCTTTGATGTCTGCCTTGTGGTTATTTCAAGCACAAAAAGTCTTGTGTGGTGACTGAAACTGAATTCCAGAACCAGGGAACACACATTTAGGCAGACCCTGCTGGACTACGCAGACCTGTAGCTTGGGTGGCTTCTCCCTGGCTGATGCTGCCTCAGTGTTGACTGCTGCTCAACCAGTGCCTGCAACAGGACTAACCCCCAGGTAGTCAGTTAATAAACTTGGTCTGCATCTACTACAGTAAATTGTGATTCATTGTCTGTACTAGAAAACTGACAGACCATTCCCTGGCACGACTTTGGCACTTAACAACTAACACTGTCTTGCAAAAATTTGCTGTCACAGCTCAGAAATGAGCACAGGTAGGGCCATTCTCAACAGGCATTTAGTGAGATTTTGGAGCCAGAGGGAGTTTTCCAGAATAACTGTAGGCTCTTTTATGCCAGCTGGCATGTTTAATTTATCTCCCTGGGTATGTTTGATTTACTAATATAGGCAGAGCCTTTTCTTCTTGTTAAATTTCTAACCCTTCCCTACTAAAAATAGAGACTTAAAGGTCACAGTATTTTCAGACTACCTGAGACTCTGCTGAGAGATTAAACTTATCTTTTTGACAAGTTGGATGATGGGTATGTAAAACTTTCCTGTCAGCTTTGACAGGAAAAATCTTGAGCTGAGGACTGCTCAGTCCCTGTAGGGTTGTATTTTCTCTAGTCTTACTTCTGAGCATGTAGCATACGTGTTCTTCTGCTACACTGAAGTGCAGGAAATAACTGATTCTTGAGGATGCTTGAGATGGTATGACCAGAAACTGGAAAAAGATGAGTCTTTGGCTCTAAAATTACTTTTTACCTAGCTAAAAATTCATTATGCTTTCAAAATCTTGTAGAAATAAGTGTGCTGTTAGTCTCTTTTTTGACTTTGGAGATTCTGGAATTCCTGTAGTGTGGCATTCTAGGAACCATCCCTGCTTTGTTGGATCTTGATTTCAGAAAGTGTTGGTTGGAAAACATAGGTGGATACTTGGAAAGTCAGACGAGGCTGCTAGTATATCTGTGGTCAGTAGGTCTCTTGAAAAGTGAAGAGCTGCTTGATGGTCTGAAGGCGTGTATGCTGTCTGATCATGCATGGCTAAGCAGAGAATTATGGCTTTCTCCTCATCTAAAGCGGAGGGTCAAGAGGTGATTTTCATTTAATTTTTTTATTAGCTTTGTGAAAATAGCAATCAGCAACTCAAAGCAGCTTTGGGCTGAAAGACATACTTCCACCGAGAATACTTTCTTTTTCCCTCCTTTTGTTAGTGAAATTTTCTAATATTTTATTTCTCTCACAATTTATGAAACTTGTGGGGATTTAGATTGAGTGCATAAATGCATTTCTTTGTGTAGGTATTCTATTCTTTTTGTTATGTTTTTTATTAACCTGCTGACTGTCCACCTCCAAATTAAGAAATGACCCAACTTTTTTCACATGTAAAGCTGGTATGTCACATATCCCAGCCAGTAGGTTATGCTTCACTAAAGTAACATATGAAATTTGGTAAGGGTCTGCTGATAGAATACTAAAGAAGTTTTGAAGATGACTTAGTTGTGTGTGGTTGATTAAGTGTATTTTAACTTGCAACTGTAATCGGATCTGTGTTATCCAATTAAAAAAGCCAATCCTGAATCAAGCTATAATTAACCCACCTAGTGGTGCTTATGCTGCTTAGTTAAAACCTTGTTTTTTCTGGATAATTGCATGATACAAAAAAGACAGCTATGTAAGGAAAATAAATGTATTGAGATTTTGAAAGGAATATGCTTATTTTGTGATTAAATTATTCAGCTAATTATGTGTCATGCTGTAAATGTATTTGTGCTGTGTAAATAAGTCGATATGTTCATGGTAAATACTTGTAGGGCCCCTGTACTGAAGGTGGGTTACATTCTGTGTGAAAGTGTTTGCCATAGTTTGAGAGCTTTCACACTTCTATTGTTTGGAGCATGTTTTTCTTTAATTGAACTGTATGAGTTTGTTCTTAGCTGGTATCTATGTTTTAGTTAGCTACTGCTACTATTGCAGACTTTAAGGACAGGTTTGCTTGCTGAAAACCCTATCTACTTTTTCTGGTTATATTACCTGATTTAATCAAATATACCGCCCCTATCTACAGACCCTGTCTTTCACAGGAAAAAAAAAAAAAATCAATAATCCTACGCAGGTAGAAACAGTCTCACCCTGGAAGTCCGAAAAGGTGGCCAGTGTCATGCAGTTCAAGAATTTCCTTTTCTTCTTTCTTAAGTTGCTCATGAAAGAATTCTGCTATTATGACAAATTTTAATATTTGACATTGTGACACACAAAAACCTGAAGGTCTTGTAAACAGGAGAGGGTCTTATGGACAACATGAACATGGGTAACATACATGCTTTTTGAACCCAGAAAAATGTCTGAAAGACAGTTATTTTGACCCTGTATATAATTTGGGAGTTGCTTGACCTCCAGGAAAACAGCCACGGCCTCACTAAATCATTGCCTGCTCTGTAACACAGTTGGCCTTTTCTGCCTCAGCTTCCCTGCTGTGGCTACTGGTGGCACGAAGGTGTTCTGCCACTTCAGGGTGATGGTGTAGTGAGGGGTCAATACCATGACCCTCTTCATAACACAATCTCTTTAGGGTGCTGGAGGGGTGATGTTTTTGTATCTTGGATTCAAACATATGGTTACGCTGCACAAAGGTAAAAAAATCATTAGCTTGTGAAGTTGCACCTGTTAAAAAAAAAATCAGAAAAACTACTTAGAAAAGATATTTGCTTAATGCAGCATATCAGTGAATGTACAGAGAGGGGGAGGCAGGCGATGCCCAGAAAGCATTGCAGACAGCTGAGTATTCTCTAAGTGTTTGTCCAAGTGATGTTTATCCAAAAATGATATGGTTTTCATTAAACTCAACAAAGTGATAGTACTTGACTTTTACATCATTTCTGTAGTGGTCTCATAAGTGGGCTGCTCCAAATCTATCCTGTATACTAAAAGATAAAGTAAGTTTATCTCTTACTTGAGACCCTCACCTGTTTTTTGTCTTCTTCGCTTTTAGGACAGATAACATTTTTTTTTCCCCTTCCTTTGTCTTAGGAAATATGGTATTCCTTCCTTATATAATATTGCCTTTTCTGTCCAATGTGTCTTTGCTGACTTCAACCAAGGTGGACATGCTTATTCAGGAATTCAGATGGAGATAAAGCATTTTAAATAGGCAAATTTGCAGTGCTGGCCTTTGGAAAAAATTATCTTAAATCCAACTCTGCCAGTTGGTATAAAATATCCTTGTAATACTTTGTCCTCGCTTATTGCTGAAAATCTGAAATGCTACGTGTAAAATGCTATGGTTCTGTGATGTGCCTCTATTTGGATCTTAGAAACAGGACCTCTCTGTTTATGGATTTCCCAGGCTTCATCCAATTGAAATAGAAGCTGAGTTTCATGTTGTGCTTTTTGTATTTTCCTTTTCAAAAGATGCATTGCAGCCCTGTTATTGCAATTCCTGCTACAAAAAAAAGATGAAATTCTAGTTTCTAAGGAATGCTAAGTAAGACATCCAATATATACAAATTTTGTTGTAACCGCTTATGAGTGGCACCTTCTTTGGTATACTTGTTTTGATTAAGAGTATCACAGCTGTGGATAAATATCAAATCAGTAGTCAAGGTTATAATATTTCCCTATGCTTGAGAAAACTCTTCAGAAACCTTACATATTGGGATGTAGTCTTATATGTTCCGAAGTTGTATGGATAGGTTAGTAAAAATTATTTTCTTAGGATTTCTCTTTAGATGATTGAGATATTTTTCTCCAGTATTTTAATTATATTTTTCTTTGTCATGTATGCATTTTTTTTATTAAATCTGGTGAATTTCAGAAATGGCAGCTTTTCAAGCAACTAGCCTGAGGGGTTTAATACAAAACATAAAAAGAATATTCAAAACTTGCCTACTTATGTGAACTCATTGGAGTGCCCTATGTGTTACTTAACTATGTTGTGATTATAACTATTTACATTAGTCCAAATATTTGTATAATGCACAACTGTGAAAGTATGAGGTGCTAAGTAGAGAATGAATGTTTTCTTTACAAGAGAGGTGTTCATTTCTTTGAGCAGATGAGGTCTGCATATTTTTAGGAAAACAATTTTCAAGTTTGCAAGGTTTTTAGGAAAACATACACAGCACAATATCCCAAGAAAACATTTGTTCCTTCTCTTTTAATTCATGCATCTCATACTTGTCAGCTGGCGTTAAATGTAGAGCAGAACCAAAAGCAGCATTTGTAATTGCTATCTTAATTCCTTTCTATGAATTGGAGTGAGCTTTCTCATCTTCAGACTAGTCCCAGACACCAGTCTGAAAGAGTAGACAAGCCAATGTNTGTAGTTTTACTGCAAGGCTGGCTATCTTCTCCATTGCAGTGCCTTAAAGTCAGACTAACCAATAAATGTCTCTTAAAAAAAAAAAAATTTAAAAAATGTGTACGTTCAGTGCATTCAATCCTTTTGTTTTTTAAATTTCTTTTCCTCTTGTGCTGTCGTGACCCCCAATTACACTGTTTAGGCAATTATTTCAGCTTTATCATACACAGGAAAACAAGTTCCAATGCTGGCAAACAAAATACATTAAAAAAAAAAAAAATCCTTTTTAAGTCAGAAGGGAATAGAAAGAAAAATGTGCAGAGCAAGCTNAATAGAAAGCATAATGTGCAGAGCAAGCTATGTCCTATTGACAGTCTTTGTTTAGGGCGGATAGGCCTTCCCTTCCAACACATTTTTGATTACTAGGACTTTGCTTTTGTTTTCTGCATTCCCAGATACATGCCAAAACCTCGAAAGGCGGCCTTAGCATAGCTATTTATATTCATCTGAATTAAAATGTCCATTTGAAAATACAGCAATAAAGCAGTGAGATATATCAATAATTGTGTCAAAAAACTAGGAATTGGATTATACTTGGCATATGAGATTGCCATGTTACCTGGTGGTTCTTGTTTCTAAATATTTATGAACAGGCAAGAATGATAGGCTTTGTGTTTGAACTGAAATGTAAGCTGAGTGTTTCTGAATTTTTATTGCAGTCTTTATAGAGAGCCAAAGCTCACAGGCTGAGCTGTTTTTCACTTTGAAGCTCCTGGGATAGAAATCAGGTTCCACCTGTTATGTGGGCAGGTGATGTTTCCAATGGGCGCTAATTGATTTCATGGGCCTATCCAGAAAGACAGGAGGATCTTTCAGGAATTTTGTGATATTGTTTTCAAGCAAAAGAGATTAAAAGGAATGCACTGTTGTGGGATTTTTGCCATATTGGTAGACATTGTTAGTTTCAATGAATTTGTCTGGGAATTCAAAACAAAACTTGAGCAGACTCAGAATAAATTAGAATAAAATCAAAGACAATACTTGCATGATACCCTGTGAGGAAAATCTGTAAACTTTCGTACAGTTCTAACTGACAGAGATCCTGTTCTCATGCTAATGTTGCCAAGAATGA
>VYZW01008115.1:15518-35098 GCA_013401315.1 Balaeniceps rex
CCTCTGTATCTCTAGTAATTTTTATCATTTTTGGCAATGGTGGGGAGAGGCAGCTTACCAACTGCATACCAACATTAGTGAAATTCAGTCCTAACCTACCTCTGGGTTGTGATAGAGCAGTCTCAATATTTCAGGGTTTTGCTGAATTCCTTCTCATACAAGTTGCTCAGAGACTCAGAAAACTTGGAGGGAGAAAAAAATCATGCTACAGTATCATTTAAATTCAGTTCAGCATGAACCTGATGTGATAAACAGAACACAGAAGCCTGCATCAAAATGTTCCAGCAGCCAGACAGGGGAGAAATACACCCACCTTTGAGGAAATTTCTCTGAAATGAAAAGGTTTTTTAATAGCACAGATTTTTTTCCAGGCATTCTGCAGTGCATAAAATAAGTGTCATTTCAAAATGTATTACATATTCACACAGCTCTATCGAGGTGTCCTGGCCAAAAAGGAAAAGATGTAGACAAGCTCAGGGACAGCTAAAGCACTGATACAAACGTAAGAAGAAAGGTGGGGATGTGGAGCCGCACACTCACAAATTAAGGTAATAACAGAGGAGGAGGAGAAGAGGGAGTATAGCCCCCCCCAGCCTGCTTCCAAATCTGCATCTGGACAAGACACACTCAGTACTGTATGTCGCTCACCCATGCATCCAAAAGTAGGAAAGAATTTTTTTTTTTGAAATCTGGCATTCTATGTTGCAGACCAGAATGGTGCTGTGTGCGTTCCTCTGCTTTGGTTTATCACGCTAGCTGAATTTCATTCCAGTAGCATCTAGCATTGCTCAATGGAAAATAGGTATTCACTCACTGCCAGCCTGATACAAAACTATATTTGAGAAAACTTACCTGTGATTTGCATTTAATGGATCAGAGTGCAGCCACCTTTACCATCTACATGAAGGTTAAATACTACATATTCCGTAAGCTTGCCTAAAGTTACAAATCTTCCAAGCTTACCCTCCCTTCTTTTAACTGGCAGGTATTTCTTCTTGATCGTATTCATAGAATCGCAGATTAAGCATCACTGCAGGGTCAGCAAGGGGTCATGTAACCCACCTCCTCCTCCTCTGAATTCTTCTGCCGTCATTTCTGCCAGAGCTGTGTCTCACCTGATCAGAAAACCTCCAGGGACGAGCTTTCAGCAGTGTCCCTGTGCAATCCAACCCATCCCGGAGCTCCATGGTGTTTACCGTCGGGATTCGTCTCATCTGCCACGGTTACACTGTCGCTTCTGTCCTATCCGTCATGGAAAAAGAACAATAGTCCTTACAATGATACAGCAGTTGGTACAATAGTTCTCTTTGCTTATTTCATATTTATTTCAGGTATGGCTCCACCTGAGGGTGCTCTCATGGCGTGATGTTGAGATCCCTCATGCCCAGCCTGTGCTTTTCAGGGGTATATTCCCAGCTTCATGAATTTAGCCAGCAACTGCATCACGATTTGTTTCCATACCCTGCCATACCCAAGTTTTTCTGGAACACCTCACTCCTGGATCTCTGATATCCACCCAGATGGTCTTGCTGAGGCCTTTGCCTCCTCAGAGACCCTGGTTTTGTTACCCTCCCAACACGCAGAGGTTGCTGCTGTTCTGCAGTTCCCACTCTTTTCTTTTGAAAACTTCCGCACAGCAGCAATAAATTTGTCATTTATTATTAATGTTCTTTTGGGCATTTTAGCAGAAATAATTATATAGTGTTATGTGGTTGCAGAAGAAGAAAATCTTCGCTGTAAACAAAATGTTCAGTGTGGGAATAGAGGGGTTTACCTTACTGTAGGGAATATTTTACTCCTTATGTAGACCTCCCGGTTCAAATAGCTAATCTTCTATTTTCACTCTCAGAAAATTGCAGCTATTCAAATTATGGCAGCACTTGGATATTCTTGTAGGGATTTTTTTTAAATAGAACCTGGCAAAGGGTTTTGGCGATACAGGTGTTGGTAGGAAGGCAATGCTGTGTCTATAGGCCTCATTAAAATGCCAGTGAATTTGAGGGACATCTCCTCTTTGCCAGGGTAAATCATGAGTTGCCTTCTGGGACAAAATTCTGGCAGTTCTGTGCTGCTGGACAGAATATTTTCTCCTATAGGTCCAGGTGTGCTGGTTTTGGCTGGGACAGAGTTAATTTTCTTCACAGTAGCTGGTATGGGGCTAGGTTTTGGATTTGTGCTGGAACAGCATTGATAACACAGGGATGTTTTCGTTATTGCTGAGCAGTGCTTACACAGGGTCAAGGCCTTTTCTGCTCCTCACCCCACCCCACCAGCGAGCAGGCTGGGGGGCACAAGGAGTTGGGAGGGGACACAGCCGGGACAGCTGACCCCAACTGACCCAAGGGATATCCCATACCGTATGACGTCATGGTCAGCACATAAAGCTGGGGGAAGAAGAAGGAAGGGGGGATGTTGGGAGTGATGGCGTTTGTCTTCCCAAGTCACCGTTACGCATGATGAAGCCCTGCTTTCCTGGGGATGGCTGAACACCTGCCTGCCCATGGGAAGTAGGAAATGAATCCCTTGTTTTGCTTCGCTTGTGTGCGCAGCTTTTGCTTTACCTATTAAACGGTCTTTATCTCAACCCACGAGTTTTCTCACTTTTCCTCCTTCAATTCTCTCCCCCATCCCACTATGGGGGGAGCGAGCGAGCGGCTCTGTGGGGCTTAGTTGCCGGCTGGGGTTAAACCACAACACCAGGTCACCAAGAAGATGCAAAATAAGAGATTTAAGAAGGTTAAAAAAAGGCAATGTCCCTTTTGCTGTTGTTGACTGTCATTTCATGATCATGAAATCAGATCCAAGATTCTGAGCTATTTTAACAAGGTTTTGTTATTCTTTTCCCGATACAACTGGCTAGAGCCACAAAAGCACCATTAGGTTATCCAGCTCCTTCTCCTGGAAGTGCAGGAAGATTGGTTTTCTCCTTCTGAGCATTCAGTTACCCATCATGATAAATGGTTCCAGGAAATTAGAATTTCAGCACTTAAAACAGTTGATTACCGAAAGTGCGTTTTTACTGTTCAGACTAGGTTATAAGAATTACATTATTTTCCTGATATTTTTGATCAGGTCTTAATTACTCCAGAAAACCAGTCATTTCCAAGAAACTCAGCTCTGCAAGAGCCTTACACTGCAAGCTGCAAGGAGGTATCATAACTTTATGATGTCTGAGCCACTTGCCACGTCACTTGCATGGAAAAATAACACGATGTCTTAACCAACCATGTTAACAGGCAAGTTAAGAAACAGATAGGCAACATTGCAATGAACACATTACCTGCTCTTTTGCAAGGAAGAAAGAGTGAGAAAGCAGCAACTGCCATCTTACATGGAGCAGGGATGCTGCCAGGGGATGCTCCTGCTGTGTGGGGAAGATTCTCCCTGTCTGAAAATTCAATCAGCTTTTAGCACCAGTTCTGCAAACAGCTGTGATACCTCAAAGTGTTTTAACCCTCTTGAGCTAAACTCCGTGCTTCAGGGAATCGTTCTTATCAACAGTCTAGCTGTGTCAGGTCACAAAAACACTTAAAGAAATTGCAGTATTTGAGTCAACACAGGCTTTCTAAAATTGTTTATGCTCTGGATTTAAAGCAGACTGTGAAGCTGTGGTTCATTTTCTTCCTTAGGGCACAGTGGCATCTAGTGGTCCTACACCGAGTGGATGCAGACGATAAAATTATGTAAAAAATAGACTTCGTGTGACCGTAACTTCATAGAAAATAATTTTTGCACAGTTATGCATACATTAAGGCAAAATTTTCAAAACCACTCGAGGCTTGCTCTCCAAGAAGAATTTGCAGTAGGGATTAGATACATAAATACCTTTCTGAACCTGGCCTGAGGGACTTGAAGTATACATGCAAGTGAAAATGGACCTTGAGATACATTGGGCACTTTACTACATTTTTTGCTGTGTGTAAACTCTTTTTTTCTACAAACACAATTCTTGCAATTGCATGGTTTCGTGAATACATTTGTAGTGTGTTCAAATGCTTTCGCCACTAGAGATCTGGGTAAGCGCTGCAGGAAAGGAGAGGAATTTGAGCACTTACACTGTTCAATGACTTCATTTCAACTCCATTAAAATCATGCATTTTTAAGTTGGCTAGGATGGGACTGTTATAGCTACATAGATAATTGAGTTTTGGGTTTGGCTAATGCTGGCAACTTGAGTAATTGGAAGTTTTAAGGAGTCATATATTTGAGAAATTTGGCACTTAAACTATATATATTTATTATGATATCTTCAACTTGTTAAAAATTCACACACCAAAAATCTTCCCATTCTCTTTTCAGTGATTTTTGCCAGCAGTTGTCGTGATGGTGAGTGGTAAAGAGCATTTCTGCTATTGGAGCTAAGAAAGAGAGTGGACCAAGGAAGTATTTTGAGATTATTACTGCACAGACATTCAGCCAGAGAAATGGTCTGTGACTAAATGCATCTAACCCTCTGAGAAGGAATTATACTCCAAAGTTATCCATTTTGTCTTAATGAGATGATGCAATATATCTTTACACAGCTGTTTTTATGCAGCTCACATTGGAGTCTGATCCAGCTGAAAAGCAAAATACTTCAGTTTGATTTTGAAGTCAGCTGTTGGTTGGTTCACTAATTACCTTCCTGTTTCTTTTCATTATTACAGTTACAATCTAGGTAATGTCCATGAGCATCTTTCTGGTTTTGACAGTTTGCTTGCTGGTGCATGGCAGAAAAATAAAAACAACAGAGATAATGAGATTCATACTGCACACCTGGTAGCTTTAAAATGAATGTTATTGGGAACCATTAAGGCATCTGTCTTCTTCTTGAAATGTGGATGCAATTCCCATTAGCATTAGTAGGAGTTACATGAGCACAGCCATCGGACAAAACACCTCCATGTGTGAAAGAAGGGAGGTTCTATTGTTTACCACTTTAGAAAAAAATTCAGATAGGAAATCACAAGAAAGCAATAAGAGTGCTTTCATGGAGATAGAAGCAATACCATGGGTTTCATCAGCTTCAGCTACTTTTTCACTGGGTAGATTTCTGTTTCTATATGTTAGGCTACTAGTGGAGGGGGAAAGAAAAAAAAAAACCCTCACTGCTGTAGGAAATACAATAAATACAGTGTATCGCTGGTTGGGAGCCTGCCTTGCACTCTCTGATGTCCTTAGCTGTCATATTAAGGCATTTTAAAAAAAATCCACTGAAACAAGCTAGCAGGTTTAGAATAAGGACCTGACAGTGAGTTGACTGTTATAGGATCTAATGCACTTCCTGAGGCAAAATAGAAGCTGGAGAAGGAAGTACAGTTATAGCAGTGAGGAAGAAATTACTGTACTTTGAACCTTCTTTCTGTCTCAAAACCTCACAGATCTTGAATGCAAGCAAGTTGTTTGCTGGTAAACACCTATGTTTGTAAAAAATATTGTTGCAGCTGTGCATTTTCCATGAGTTAAAGACAGAGTCACAAAGTCTTGTCCTTGATCTCTTGCCAGAAACACAAGTCATCCAACTGCAAGATGAGCAGGTACTGGGTGAAGAACTGGCTGAAGGGCAAAGCTCAAAGGGTTGTAGTGAATGGGGCTACATTTGGCTGGTGACCGGTCACCAGCGGTGTTCCTCAGGGCTGAATCCTAGGGCCAGTTCCGCTCAATATTTTTATCAATGATCTAGATGTAGGAGTTGAATGCACCATTAGCAAGTTTGCTGATGATACCAAACTGGGAGGTCCTGTTGACTCTCCCGAGGGACAAGAGGTCTTGTAAAGGGATCTGGGTAGGTTGGAGCATTAGGCTATGATTAATGGGATGAAATTTAACAAGACTGAGGGAAATGGGGTTGTTTAGCCTGGAGAAGAGGAGGCTGAGGGGAGACCTTATCGTTCTCTATAACTGCCTGAAAGGAGGTTGTAGCGAGGTGGGGGTTGGTCTCTTCTCCCAAGTAACAAGGATAGGATTAGAGGAAATGGCCTCAAGTTGCGCCAGGGGAGGTTTAGATTGGATATTAGGAAAAACTTCTTCACAGAGAGGATTGTCAAGCATTGGAAGAGGCTGCCCAGGGAAGTGGTGGAGTCCCCATCCCTGGAGGTATTTAAAAGATGGGTAGACGAGGTGCTTAGGGACATGGTTTAGTAGTGGACAGGTACGGTTGGACTTGATGATCTTAAAGGTCTTTTCCAACCAAATGATTGCATGATTCTATGATTCTAAGACCAAATGCTGGATTCTGCACCTGGGACAGAGTAATGTTGGGCACAAGTATAAATTGGGAGAGGAGTGGCTGGAGAGCAGCCCTGCAGAAAGGGATCTGGGGGTGCTGGTTGATGGCAGGCTCAACAGGAGTCAGCAGTGTGCCCTGGCAGGACAAGGGGGCAAACCTCATCCTGGGGAGCATCAAACACAGCACGACCAGCCGGTCAAAGGAGGTGATCATTGCGCTGTATTCAGTGTTGGTGCAGCCTCACCTTGAGTACGGTGTGCCGTTCTGGGTCTGCTGACAAAGATTGCCTTACCCAACACACAGCTTTAGTTCTGCTGTAGGTATTTGCTAAAATAGACCATCCTTACCTTCAACTAGAATTTTCCCTTTTTAAGGTTCCCTGGAAAAAAATGCAAGTGAGAGGATGGTATGTAGGTTTGGACACTTTTAGTTCAAACAAGCCTAGTTTTAAAGTAAATTGGATATAAATAAAGAAATCAATAAAACCCACTTCAGCAGAGAGATTTTAAAGAAGGACAGAAAGATGCTAACCAAGATTATTATAGGTTACACACAGTATTTTATTCTGACAGCTTATATTTGAGCAAGAAACTGGAATTCTTTTGAAAATAAAATACATATTATTATACACTATTCCTATCAGGGTATGCACATGAGTGAAAGACTCAAGAAATCAACCTTTAAATCCACTGACAACACTACCATGAAAATAGTTATTCAGCTCCAAACAAGACAACTGAGTGGCAGTCTTAAAACTTCATTCCTGAGACAGCTGCCGAGGCTTGCAAAGCCATGTTAAATCCCACGTAGAGAGAGCCAGGACTAAGCAGATGACTGTGTATCACCATTTGGCAATTTTCATGAAGAGCTAAAAATACAGAACACAGCTGAGAAATCATATTTGGTAACAGACTTTGATAAAGAATTACATGGTAAATGAAACAAAGGAAACAAACCCTTTCCACTTTGTCCTACGGCTGCGAGCATTCTACAGTTTTTCCGGCTTTAATTAGGTTTCTCCAAGCTCACAGAAAAATACATTTCTCATTTTGCAGCCTACTGATGTGGAGGAGACATGCAAAGACCTAATTAAAATAAACGATGTTCTCCAAGCTCATCATCATGTCTAGCTGAAATGAATAAAATGGTGTGCAACATTGAGAAACATGATGAAATGAGAGCCAGGGCAAAGAGATTTTTGGATCCTTACGGGGCCACGCGCTGGAAAGTCCATCTCCCACTCTCGAAGGAAACCTCTCTGTGTTCACATAAGGCTCTAGCTGCGTTCCAGCTCGGGAAGGGCATTGCTCATTATCCTTTCTACTCTCTTGGTGTCTGTGCTACCTTACGGCAACTCGATGACTGCAGTCATCAAATCAATCTCCATGATCTATTGGGTTTCAGGTCTCTAACCCGGTATGTGAAAACTTGATAGGACCAAGCAGTCTGTGTCATAGCTGAAGGGAAGAAATTTAATTCTAATATCTAACGGGGTGTTTTGAAACCAGGCTTCCTCAATCCCTTCATTTGTCTTGCATATACATACATAGATACATATATATATATATAAAAAAAATATATATGAACCCTTAGACTGTAGTGTACAAATCCTCCATACGTATTTATCTTTCCTGGACTCATATACTGAGCTGACAATCAGTGAGGCTATAAACTGGGGTCAGAAAGGCTATATCTTCACTTACAAGCTGGATTGTATTGCAATTCCTGTTCCCCTAATCATCTAGGGAAGTCAGCCATTTGAAGAGATTTATACCTTCTGCTTGGCTTTTCTTCCCATGCAGATGGTGCCTAGTGTGTGTCCAGATCTTCTCCCAAGGATGGGCTGTACAATGATTGGGATGGTTTGAGTGATGGTTCTCTCTTTCTTTCATGCTAATGAATCTGGATCTGGTAACCTGTAAGGTAGTCTCAAATCCGTGGGAATAAGGATCATTCAAAGATATTGGAGAAGATGCTTCAGTAAGCTTTTTCTCTTTTTCCTGACAACCTTTTTCTCTTTTTCCTGTTAAGATTTTTTCAAAGCTGCTGCCTGTCAATGGGCAGAAATATGTATTCTGAGCAAACTCAGATCAAAGTATGTCAGTTCCAAACATATTTCTAGACATAATAGAAAAACTAGAGGAAAAAAAGAAAGAAAAAACCCTCAATATTCTGATTACATCACTATATCATGGGTTTTCTAATCTTCCAATAACCTGCAAAATCCTGAGCTTTTCTAGACTTCTTTGTTGATCTTTAACCTTCACACAGAACTGGGAACCAAAAACACCCAGCTGATTAGTTATTTTACAAACATGTGGCTAAATTATTTGCACTGAGGATGCTTTTTTCCCAAGAGCAGCAGGGAATCCTTGCCTTCCCAAACGTGAACTCTTCCATTTTTAAGAAGAAGGAAGGAAGGAAACAGAAAACACAAATGGATTATGTGCTCATGAGGTCTCCAACCTGGTAGGAAAAAAACCTCATGTGGGAAAATAGCCTAGACTCCATTGTACCCACTGTGACCAGTACTCCCTGTTCCCAATCCCGGCAATGTGGTTAGCATAACTAACGACGTTTTAGGAGGCAAGCAGCCATTCTCTGTGATCAAGCGGGTCACGTATTCGTTCCCTTCTCCTCATTATCAGTCCCTGAAGGTCCTGTGCACCAAGTAGACAAACCAAACAGATTTCTTCTTCCCCTCCCTCAAGGTTCCTGGGTGCCAGGCCGCTTACTCCCCTCTTCACCGGCCTTGAAGGCCCCAGGCACCCGGCCAGCCCGGTGGTGGTGATGGCCTCGGCACAGGAGAGGGAAGCGTAACAGCACAGAACCCTGTCCATAAAATCAAGCTGTTACGAGTCCCAAGGGGGACCTTAGACCCGAACCACTGATGGACAGTGAGACCCAGGACCCCCATGGCCAGGGACGGCCCCACCATCCTCTGCTGCCTCCAGAGACCGAGGGAGCGACTCGTCCGCTCTTATGTGACTTTTGAGTCTAGACTGTGATTGCTATATTGATGCAGCAAACCACCTATTAAGATCCGACCCAATCTGCAGGGGGTCCAGGTGGTTAGAAATTGTAAGTTAAGTTGTATTATAGATTCTGTATTATGCTACTTATAAATTATACTTGATTCTGCTTGTGGAAGTCTTATGTCATTCTAATCATAAATTCTGTGCTATACTAATCATAACATTCTGTTAAGAAAATAAAGCTTTAATTCTAACTACGATTTCGTGCCGTCGGTCCCCTGAGTGTTGGGTGATACCCACATATGGTACAACATTTAGCAGAATGTTTTAAACAAAGGTGCGTGGATAATTTGGAATTCCTTGCTGCACTAGCTGAATAATTTCAGGTGAAATTTAAGCTCCTATGTAAATCATTGCTTTCAAGGTCTTTCCAGAACAGGTCTCAGCTGTCCTTCTGTGACCACGAGTTCCTCCTCACTCCATAACTACCAGTCACAACAGGCACTTTCATCAGAGAGATTGGATTAGACCGTACCTGGGATGAGGCTTGCTCACAGCAACAAGTGTTCTTCTCCAGCAGCTGGCAAACACCACAATGAAATTTGAAATATTTATGGTTTTATGGTTCTTTTTGGCTTACTGTCTTCCCCTTCTTCCCAAATTCCTCACCCTGACAAAGTATATTATAGTTTCCTTTGGATAGGAGCTAACTTTCAGAGTAGATCTTTTGCCTAATTTAAGTTTATTCCATGCTAGGATACAAAATGCAGCAATTTGTGTTTTCCAATGACAAATATAGCAAATAAAAAAAAAAAAAACAGGAAAAGAGAAAAAAACTATGTTACATGATCAACAGCACTCTATACAGCAGTAATGTACTGGGAATTTATGAAGACAGAAGAGTTATGCATTTATGAGCAGAAGACAAACATTTCTGTGGCTGATAATCTACATATTGGTAGCCAAGTTCTTAATTGAATTACAGCATGTTATATTTTTTCTCACCAGTAAACAACTGTATTTTCAAAAATTCTTGGTATTACTGAGTACAATTGAAAAACAAAACAGAAAACAAATTAATAGTTATAATTTTCTTGAGATCTGAAGATGTGCTTCATAAACTCCATTATCTTCCAGGATATTTTATTAATGAGATTAATTATTAATCTCTGGGTATCACATTAAAATAATATAGCTCATTAATCTGCAAACAACACGGACTACATGTGCAGTCATCTCCACTCTGTCATGACATGTTAAGTCTCTGTGATTGCCAATACTTGAGGAGAAGCAGTGCTTAATGTGAGAAAAGCTGAGACAGACCCATGGTCTTCCTGTATTGTCCACTGCCTTTTAGAGTAAAGAGGGAGGCCAACAGCCAACCATCGCTTTCCATACCTCAACCTGCACACTAGATGAAGCTGACACCTTTGGACACCTTAACTTCAAAAATAAATCTCATAGATTTAAAGTGAAACATTCAATATAGGTGTGTTAAAGTAGTTAAGTAGACTGGAACTTGCTCGGGTAAGGTTATCTTCTGGTAAGACTTTCCCATCTGGTTTCCAACCCGGAAGCACTGAGTGGGACACAAGGACATTTCTGTTACAAGTTGGACTAGAAAGTTGTGCCAAACATCTTGAAAGCACACCTTAAGCAGAAACAGCATTTGCATTTTCTGCCCCTGTCACCCAGTGTCTCTGCCTATGTTCTACATGTCTTTTCTAAAGACCTCAGCCATGCTTTTACTGCCGGAAAGGTATGGGTGTTACGTGAAGTCAGCTCAATCCTTACAGAGACAAGGCACTGCAGTTTGATTTTGAAGAAGACAGTCATGGCTGAACTAAATTATTTCAGCTATGTGGAAATAAAATCTGCTGTGCACCATGAGGTTTACACTGAGGTAGCCAGTTCCACATAAAACCTACCTTTCACTTGAGGCTTTAGCATTCCTGTCACCACTTCCTTGCTGAAACACAGAAAAATAGAAGTGTCCATTCATCTGCCTGAATCAATGTTGACATATGGCTAAACTCTTGAAAACCTCAAGATTCCTAAGTTATATGCCCTGGAATATAACGTATTTCTCTGCTAAACCTTCATTCCATTAAGTGAAAAGATATTACCCTCCTCTCTCCTGATGTGAGAGAGTGTTCTAGAGTTCACTAGATTATATCTAGTGAACACTATTAAATGCTATTCTTCCTACAGCCTTCTCTTTTCTAGACTCACTAATCCATATTTTCCAATATTTTCTTGGAAGAAAAAGGAAGTTAACCAGTTAAACTAACTGAATAATTATATTTTGTTTCCATATACAATGCATTTTGCATTTTTAAAGGTGCAAAGTTGATTGAATAATTAATGTGTGTGAATTAGAAAAAAAGTATGACTTTCCTTTGAAACTGAGAATTACATTTGCTGCTTTTCAGTGGTTCAGTTTTAGAGTTTCAGTTAAAGTTATATAGGTCTGGAATATTCTATACAGAGGTTTTCAAAATGCACTTTAAATATTAGTTGCATGTCCTGACTATGAAGACAAAACACAGAGGTTATAATTATACAAGCTTATTTCAAGACTATTAAAATTACACTTGCACAATTGGTGGTCCAGAAGACTGACCTGCTAAGCAACTGATCCATATTACTGTTCTTACCTTGGATCTGTTTTTGCAATCTGGGCTAGGTGAAGAATTACTTTTTTTCATGAATTTGCTAGGACAGGATTTGGTTCAGATCAATTGGTCATGTTTTCTCTACCAATTCTGAGCTTTGCTTCTGCAGTATTTGAAAAGGGCCTATCCTGTTTGGCCATTGCTGAAAAATAATCATAAATCTATCAACCCCATGTAGCTTGAACTAAAAGGAATGCTAAAATGGGATTAGAGCTCATCTTTTTCCCCTTTTGACTTAGTATCTCCTTTGCACTAAACTAAACTAGGTTAGCCTGACATAAATAGGTATTTTTTGCTAGGGTCAAAGGCCAAAGAAGAGCAATATTTAAGTCTGAGGATCCATTTAAGTGCTGATTTTGCTACCTCTGTTGTTGCCGCTCCCTTACTGACTCACAGTACCCAGAACTCAATTGCTTTTGGGTTGAGCAACAATAAAATATTAATTTATAAGGCTATATGCAGAGAAGGTGACATAACATAGCTTACAATTAGAGTGGATCAAAACTGACCCTTTTTATTAACATTGCAATTTCAGTTTCTGCTGAATCGTAGAGTAATACGGACAAAATATGTTTATCTCCATACTGCATTGGAAAGTTGACTATATTTTCAATGAGTAAACAGAATACAAATTCCAATAAGCAGATAGAACTTCCTTGAAGGCAACAAGCATTTTTCGTCTATGGCATTGTTAAATAATGCAGCGTGCCCATAAAAACACCTCTGCTCAAGAATGTCCATGGTATGAGCTAGCTTTGATATTTAGAATAATAAGCTGCTGCTGACATCTTGGGAAATGTAAAACATAAAAAAGGGAAGATTTCATTTCTTATGCAACAGGGAGAATCTGAATGAACGGACAGTAAAAAAGATAATTTAATTCTGAACACCATAAAACGTAAGAAGTATTCAACACGGTATTTAGCTACCCTTTAATAAAAAGTACAGCTTCCCTTCTAACAGAGGAAATGAAAGGCTCATGTATTAGAAAACATGAGAAATAAAACTGTTCCTTTGAATAGGAAAGCAGAGAAGTGAAGAACATAGGTGCCTGTTATTGATGGTAAAATACGAGACAATGCAAATGAGAAACACAAAAAGGACTGGAAGAACCATTGAAATCTCACATTCCTTCCTTCGGCCCTGCTTTGGATGAGAATTATGACACTTTACTGTTACAGAGATACCCGTTATGGTGGAAACAGATGTTTTTAGGGTTGGGGTTTTTTCTGACCAGGTAGTCACATCTGCTTAAATATGTATTTTTTTCTGTATAAATATGTAGCTATGTGTGTGTATATATATACACGCACATATGTATATATACACACACACATATACATATATATATACACACATACACATATATATAACACATACACACATACACACAAAATATGGAAGCTTGCTATGCTAAAGAAGAATTTAGGAGTATGCAGTTTTTATTTGTATTTCTGCATTATTGTTTCCTTCACCATTTTAAAATATCCAAAGAACCATTAGGAGAATAAAAAATTTGTTTATTTTTGAAGATGAACAGAATGCTCTACTGTTTCAAAGACTACCCAGTGTTAAAATGCGTGCTGATGACTCTCACTGTCATCAGAACAGAGGGTATTGCAGCTATCCTGCAATACTGGGCACATTCCAGCCTGATATATCCTGAACATAATCATTCAGCTTTACTTTTATGCCTTTTGCAGCATCTTCATTACAGCCTGTTTTCAAAAGCGTGCATTATATTTCCTGCTGAGTGTATATGCTTCTGTCCTATTACATACCTAATTGGTTTATATTCCAGTATACTTGACTCTCCGTGTGTGTGCATGTGTATATAAATACATTAAAAGTCGTCTTCTGATGAGCTCTTTATTGATTTCCACTTTTATTTCAAATTGCTTTAAGGGCTGAAAAGTGTTTTATATTGTGCATGAGGACTTTACAATGATGGGATTGATAACTGATATGGCTCACCAGCTGCAGAATACCATACACAACAAATACCGAATTTTCTATTGGTAGTACACAACAAAAGTATATTGAAACCACAACACAGTGACAAAGCTGATGCTGTGGCTTGTGTAACAATTCATTGCTGTCTAAGAATCCGTATCTCACAGAAATACATGGCTCTAGAATATGGCAAAATCCCTCTAAAACTGTGAAACAAACAATAAGCTATTGGTAATGTTTACAATTTAAGTTCAATAGGGTTTTATAGGCACTGAAACTGTAACAATGCTCATGTTGCCGTAGATATAGCCTCATACTGCATATTTCTGAGTAAGTTTTAAAAAGACAAACACTTTCAGGCAGGAGGCAAGAATGAGTTTTCTCAGCATGTGTCCTTTGCTTAGATGTATGGCAATCATTTTAAGTGCAGACTACACTGAGATATGGCCTTAGTGAACAGGCTAAACTGTTCAATAGGGTTGGATAATCATTACCAAAGACAATAAATTCATTAAATAAATTACACAATCCACAGTGGTGCATGTAGTTAATCCACTGTATTTTAAATCCCAGTGCGAAACATCATCTGGGAAACCAATTGCTTTATACTTTTTAGAACCGCCTCTTTAACTCTGTATTATATTTTTTTTTCCAAAACTTATTCAGGAAATCATTGTTCTGTGACCAGCCTTAGATTTTAAATTTACTTCTAGAATTTTCCAGAAGTAAATATTAAAATTTCTACTTTCACGATATAATAATTCCAATGGGAACCAAAGCTACATATCAGTTTAAAAAGTTACCTTCCAAAACAATGACCTTATTTATTTAGAATATTTGGAAGAGGAAAGGAAGTAACAATCATTAAGGGAATTTCAGTTTTACTGTCATGGCAGTGTTGCATAGATGAGGTGAGAGTAGGTATGCAGTGTATTCAGGTTATTTTTGTGCATTAAAACCACGTGACTCATTAGCTGGCATAGAGCATCAGTAGATGGCGCTCAAGAACATGTAACAAAGCAGGTGTATTGTGGAGCCCCAATAAAATTTCCTCCTGCGTGACCCAAGACACGTGTAGCACACTGCTTTATGACTGCTCTTCACATCCATCCTCCGCACGAGTCTCCCTGTAGCCAGACCCAACCGTCTGTGCATACTGGTTGGGCTACATTTGAGCCTGTTACCAGCACACGGTGGCACCGTTGGTCTCCATGGATTTACCTCCAACATCTCCAGGGGTGACTGAGGCAAGGGTCTCAACCAATTTTGATGGGATGCATTCTTAGAAATGACACAGTCATTTTTTTCCAGTATAACTGTAGTGGGTTCACCTTGGCTGGCTGCCAGGTGCCCATCCAGCTGCTTTCACTTCCCCTCCTCAACAGGACAGGGGGAGAAAATAAGGTGAAAAGCTTGTGGTTTCAGATAAAGACAGAGAGATCACTTACCAATTACCATCACAGGTAAAACAGCCTTGACTCCGGGAAAATTAATATAATTTATTGCCAGTTAAAGTAGGTTTGGATAGTAAGAAACAAAGACAAAAACTAAAATACTTTCCCCCACGCCCCTCTTTTTCCCAGACTCGACTTCACTCCTTCAGTCCCAGCTCCTCTAACCCCTCCACCCACAAGTGTTTGTCTGGGGATGGGGAATGGGGGTTGCAGTCGGTTCATAACAGTTTGTAGCTGCTGCTCCTTCCTGCTCCACACTTTTCCCCTGCTCCAGTGTGGGGCCTCTCCATGAGCTGCAGTCCTTCAAGAAATTGCTCCACCATCAGTCCTCTATGGGCTGCAGTCCTTTAGGATAAACCTAGTCTAGCATGGGCTATCCGCGGACTGCAGCTTCCTTCAGGATTTCTCCACCTGCTCCGGCGTGGGGTCCTCCACGGGCTGCAGGTGGATATCTGCTCCACCGTGGACCTCCATGGGCTGCAGGGGGACAGCCTGCCTCACCATGGTCTTCACCATGGGCTGCAGGGGAATCTCTGCTCTAGCACCTGGAGCGCCTCATCCCCCTCCTTCTTCTCTGACCTTGGCACCTGCGGGTCTGTTTCTCACATTTTTTCCTCATCCTTACTGCCATGAAGCATTTTTTACCATTTCTTAAATGTGTTTGCAGAGACGTACCATCAGCTTGGCTGATGGGCTCAGCTGTGTCCTGTGGTGGGTCCATTACGGAGCCAGCTGGAACCTGCTCTGCCCAACATGGGAGCAGCCCCTGGCCTCTCCTTACATGGGTCACTCCTGCAGCCCCCCACTACCAACACCTGGACATAGACAACCAACACTCAGAAGATCCCATTTCAAGCACTGCTACGAATGAGCAGAAACTTGCTTCTCTGCCACATACAGCTTTTCCAGAGGAAGTTCACAGAATACTTTATCCTGGTGGCTCTGCCCTTTCCCAGGAAAGACTTAAAAACAAAAGAAAGAAAAAAGCCGTGCAAGAAAAAGAGGTTTAGTTCCTACATAGAACTTTGAAGACCAAATAATTAACAGTTAATAATAAGTAGTTGAACTCACTCTTAAACAGGTCTGTGTTTCCTTCCTAAGGGTCCATTTCAAAGATGACGATGTAAATCTAGGACTTTCTGGTAGGTATGTTGATCATTAAAGTTTAAAAGCACCATCTCAATAATAAAAATTTTTAAAGTGGGAGGAAAATAATAATATGTTTCCATATGTTGTAAGCTGACTAGCTATAAGCTGTGCTACAGACAGTATCTGTGCATCTTCGCAGATCCGAAAGCCAGCTTGTTAGCTTTTTTCCCACTACAATCGCCGGTGTTATACGTCAGCTATTTCAACCAAATATATGAAAAGATTCTCACCTCACAAACTAATCTGAACAGCTTTGTTGCCTTCTCTCTTCCCCCTCCTCCCCATCCTGTTTGCAGCCTTTGATACAAGAAACGTACTTCAATGTCAGTCTAGTCCAGTCGTCATGGCTCATTCTCACCACTATAAAACTGAAAAGACTTCTCCCCTGCGCTTTCTGAAGAAAAAGAAGTTGTATTAGTAGCTTCATCAGAAAAAAATTAAATTGCTCATTACAGTATCTTTCCTTCCAGAGCTCGTTCAGGTTTTTTTGCATGGTTACATGAGTAATGACATCACAGTGCCTGAATACAAATCCATGATTACTATTAAAGCATATGGCAATGATGCTGAAGTCACCAACCAGAAAAGTGAAATCCCAGTTGTAGGATGATATTTTTGCACTTTCCACTTAACCATAAAGAGGGTAAGGGCTTCTGACTAGAAAATAATCCACTCAGAAGCAATTAAGAACTTTATCAAGCCTCTTCAGTTGGTTGAAAATTGGTTTCTGCCTGAATCTTTATTTCTAGGTTCTTTCTAGCCTTTTCATGTAAAAAGCAATGCATTTCAGGAAGTGATGGCAGTGGAGAGCAGAGAATTCTGCAATAAATTCCCTACTGACAGGTAAGGGACAGCCAGCACATGTCTATATCATCTTAACTATGCACCATCCAAAGCCCAAAGCCAAATTGCTGTGAGCAGATTTTTTTTTTTCCTGTGTGAGTGTCTTGTGCATTAATGAGAGCAAAAGGATGCATGTGAAACCTGTGCAATCAACATTTTCTAATAAAGCAGGCAACAAGATCTCTTGTGGTCAATTCTTAGAACTTGTGTATAGAACAGAAAATTTTGGGGGAAGAAAAGTCTTCCATATTTTGAGTGATAAAATCCAGAAACTGGAGACAAAACATTAAATCAGGTGCTATTTGCCATGAATTTCTGTTGCAGTATCACCTGAGGTCAAATTCATATCGTAAATGAATGCTGAGTTTGTGTAGTCCTGTTTAGTCAGCTCTGAATGCCTAAGGAGAAGTTCCTACCAGCAGTGGTTTGTAGTTAAAGCAAGAATCAGGGAACAAGAAAATGAAGAGGTCTTTGATTTGTGGGATTTTTTTTTAGGAAAGCAAACCCCAAATACAGTATTGAATGTAGACAAAAAATCCTGTCTTCCAGTAATGTCTCATTTCACTGGTAAAATCATCTTTATTATCCAGTGCCTTACACCATATTTGCATTTTGCTTTCTTGAAACCCCCAGATCATGGTGAGAATGAACATGCATAATGCATAAGTGTTACGACCATGAAGAAGCTGGTGGAAGATGCTGTAGTACATATCCTAACACTGACGCTTTTGTTCAAAATGCCGCCCCCATTTTCCTTCAAAAAACAAGCTTTCTTTTAGTAGTTTGTACAAATACCCTTCAGATTGTGTGCAGAAAGAAATCAGTACTGGGGAACAAAGAGCTCCTGAACACTGGAATGGAAAGTGGGGTTTAAGCTATCTTAGCCAAACTTCTTTCCATTTCCATGGAAATCAACAATAATGATAAAGAACCATTGTCTTGCACTGTTTGAAAATAGGTGTGTAACATGACGCGAAGGGAAGGAATGGCAGCGAGTTAGTCCACGCTGCCTGAAAAGATGATAAATGATGTAACCGTTGCCTGCCCCAGCTGGTCTCCCCAAACTAGAATTTGGCTCAGAAAATGCTGAAACAAAGAAGCATTGTTCTAGCTCATTAGTTGCTATTTTCTGTTGCCGAATAAGTGCCTTAAAACGTGCGATATTTGCTCCAGTCTGTGTTAGTTAAAAGTCCTGTAGCACTCTGAAATGCAACTATCTTAGCCATTAAGGCTAAGCTTCAGTAACCCACACACCAAGGAGCCAGAAGAAAATATGTAGGGCAGCGAGAAAAACAATTAGAAGAAAGGAGACAAAAGTGGTTTCCAAACTACCAGCCCACTTGTAGTTCATAATGAGATGGTAATGGGGTATTTAGCTCAGTCCTAAAACTATATCATCCTTCTAGCATTTTCAGGTGAAAGATTGACAAGTCTGCAAGGGATTTGCACATTTCTTTGTGCGTGTGAACAGTTTAGCGAGATCGCCAATTTAAAGTTTTTCTGGGTCCCATTAAAAAGTAGTAGTTATTGTAGTAGACAGATATGAAAGATGAAATAAAGGATAATCATCCCACGAAGCTGGAACTGAGATCTGTAAATCTCTCTGGAGGAAAAGGGAGAGTGAAGTATATCTAAATTTCTTGCATTTTGCCTGAAGGAAGGATGCAAAGTCAGAATGATTTCCTGCTTTGCAAACTGAAGATAGCAAAGTCTTGTCAACCCAGCAACCCTTATGAAAGTTGTGCCCTAAGACGCTTTCTGGAGAAACTTCCTAGGGAGATCACAGTCTTGTTTAGGATGGTAGAAATCCCAGAAGGACACATTACCACTTTCAATTACAGCACTCCATAGTCATACCAAAAGTTCCAACGTGGTTTAACATGAGTTCCTAAGCCCTTGATTTACACTAAGAATTAAACTTGCTCTTCTCAATCAAAGTGTGGGTTGTTCGTGCACTGACAGCAAGGAGAAAAAGTTCTGGGAGAAATACAACCTTGCATGAGATAAAAGAATAAAATAGTTACTGTTTGTTGAAATTCCCTCTAAACTCCTTCATTGCAAATTAACTCTCAAATAATGACTATCAGAAGGTAGCAAGCACAGTGATTTATATTCTGCAAAGACAAATTCTATGTTCTTCCACATAAATCTAACACGTAAATGAAGGTTACATGCTCTAGACTGCCTAAAGAAAAAAAAAAAATTTCAAAATTTCTGAAAAGATGATGAAGCTTGAAGTCAGTAGATCCCATAGATAAATTCTTTTGGTAAATAAACCAAAGTCTGCAGTGTCATCTTTTGTCTATCTTAGATAGTAAATACT